>BMAW01047376.1:0-25629 GCA_019974015.1 Nephila pilipes
ATTTATATTGAAAAAGTACTTTTTTATTAATCTACATTTTTAATACATTGTTTTTGAATGAAGCTTGTTACAATAACGAAATTCAAATTTAATTTGAACAACGTTACACTATTTTTTGAAACAAAGCAAATTTATTGAGAAATAACTGAAACCAAAGCCATAATTTCCGTCTCAAAGACTGGTTTCAACAAATAAATATCATTAAATAATGATTAGTCATGAAAGTAATTTGAAGAACATTAAATGTTGAATAAATTATTCTACATATTGTTGAACTAATATGATTTCAATGTATTATTTTCTATTAACTATTGTTAATTATCCACTATTTATGGAAAATTTGAATTTTTCAAATTAGAAATATGAAAGTTATCTTAAATTGATATGAGTATTATATTCATATGAATTTCTTAATGTCATTTAAGTTCTGCTTACACAGAGATTTTGTTAGTATTTGAAATGTCAATTTCACTATTACATGGAAAAAATTGTCCATGAAGACAAAATATAATGTAAATAGTAGTGGTTTCATAATTATACTAATTTTGGAATTATATTTGTTTTTAGCAATCCTCTCATCACCTGTTCAAAAGTTCAAAGAATGGATTTATCTTCCTGGAGAGATTGAGAAAAATGTTTTGCTAAAACAAAACAGATAACAAAATATTTCTTATGTATTAATATTTAAAATTTCAGTTGTATGCTTACTGTAATAAAGTATATATTACTAAATGTTCAGAATACTGTCATCGTTTTGCATTTTTTTATTAATTAAATAAATGAAATATATTGAAGCAACATTATATTAGATAAAATAGAGATTAAAGATTTCTAAAGATATTTAATCACACAGAAGTACTTCATAAAATGACAGAATTTTGACAAGGGGAAAAAGACATGCTTGATTTTTACAGCATCTTTGCAAGACGTTTTTTACTTACATTTACATGATATTACACTACTTTTTACTCTGCGAACCAGATATTGAAGAATACGTTTCATGTACAGCTGTCTTTAAATAGCAGACCTTGGTGGCTTCCTTTATACTTTCTATTTTCTAGAAATTTCTGAATTTTCTTCTCAAGTTTAACTATCTCTAACATATTTCAAAGCAAAATACTGTTTTACAAACTGTCTGACCCACTAATAATATTTTAATATGGAAAAAGAGAGCTTGTATTTTAAAAGAAAGTTTCATTCCATTTTTGGTAAATAAATAACTCTGAGCTAATTTACTTATAACTGTATAAGTAAGTCTCAATGATAAACCTCAATTGATGTTTTAAAATGACTTTTTTAAGAATCAAACTGATAGGTTTGTTAATTTCGAAAAAAATATGTTTGATTCTAATCATTTTTACTTACAAATGTATCGGTCATTTAAAATGATTAATTTAATAATAAATTTAAAATAAATGTAACGCCCTGAGTTTTCAAAACAGGCCAAGGACAACAAATAAAAAAGGAAAGAATTTGAAGGTTTCAAGACAAAAGAGTTGGCCTCAAAATTGTCTTGAAATTTGGAACAATTTGACGCCTTGTGTTTAGACTCCTCTTGAGTTCCTTAATACATATAAACTGAGATAATAGTATCAACAGACAAGTAGAAGAATACTCAGTTATTCTTATGAATCTTGTCACAATTTAATTATATGTGACGTAATGAATGAATTGTTATTCTTGTTTAAAGATAGAAAAGTATTAAAAAACTTAATAATATAAATAAAAACCATTATTATTAGAACATAACTAACGTTTTAAAGGCTTTAACATTGGATAAATACTTTGATTTAATGCCATGTACAATTCCTATAAGAACTTGATTCATTCATTAAATTGAAAAAAAAATTTACTTTACATAATAAATTCTCATTTCTTTAAAATTTTCTGTATTCAAAAGTCTTTTTATTGGGAACCCTGGAAAAAGTTAAGCCTAATGCACAGCTTTCGATATCAAATTCAAAAGTAGCGAGTATTAAAATTTGAAGAATTTTTAAAAATATTTTTGTCGCTTAAACATTTAGTTAGTGAGTGGTATTTATGAACTTAAGTAAAGAAACCGTCGTCAAATATACCTCCTTTTTATGAAAATTTCAACAATTCAAAAGAACCACCTTAGAAAATTGAAACTTACAGCCAGTGAAAAAATTGGTGTTCTATTCAAATTATTATTAGTGTTTTAGAGTCAACGAGCAAGCGTAGGCTAATCAACACCCTATGTTGATTTCACCATTTAAACAGAACTGTAGTGGGACGTAGAAAATAATCTGTGATCAATGGGATGTAATCTATACCACACCGTATAGAAGTGTTATCCGTACAATGTGATCTTGACAGTTGGCACTGGAGTACTGATACATGTGTGTCGTTATTTTCTTTAACAATTCGTTGACCTCTTGCGCGGTTGTGTGTATGAGGGTTCCTTTACATAGTATTCACCTCATGAAAAAGTATCACCATCATCTATTTCAATGTAATACTCAGCCTAGACACTGTCGGGCCAATTCACCTGTTATTTTGCTTCTTTTTCAATGAATGTGGCCCTAAATTGGGATATAACGGTGTCCGTATTCGAATTATACACTATATCGGTGAATGCTATCTTTCGGAGATATTTATCAAATTTCATACTGACCCGATGATAAGTTAGGCTATTTGATATCATTAACAGTCTTAGCTGTTAAGAATTGTGGTTAATCTCATCTATAACCGATATATCAGAAAAGTTCTGGTACCTGTTGCAGTAACTTTCCTTTGACACATTCCTGGAGTTATATTTCGACAGAAAAATAAACAATACTCTTCCACAAATTAACATAGATGTGCAAGGCTTCTTTCAGCCTAATGGACACAATTTCTTCCTTCGCTTGCCTAATCACCAGATATATTGTCCGTAAACAAGAATCGGATTTCATCGGTCGGCTTCTCACTCGCAATGTTCGTAAGGCAACTGATGAAATTTTGATTGGAATCGAAGCAGTCTGAAATGATCTTTCTCAGGAAATGATTCAAAATTAGTTTGATTCGATGCGCTGTTGTATAGAACTACTTATTACAATGAGTAGTAGTCTTATGAAATACATATTTACTGTTTTTCGATTTGTAAATTTAACTGTTTATTTGTTTTAGTATAGTGACTTACAGATTACATTTTATTTAGTTTTGACGAGACCTTATTAATGATAATTTTTTTTCAAATATTATGGACAAAGAACTTTTGGAATTTACATCTTCCATAAAAGGATTTCACTCATAATCCACAGGTTACCGTTACGAGGATCTTTTTCAAAAATCTTGAAATCTACTTCCAAACTCTTGAATTAAATCAAAAATTAATGCAGCATGATTTGCATACTTTGTGCAACTCACAGGTTTATTTGTTACAAAATACACTCAAGCGCGATAAAATAAGTTTTCTTAAAATGTGCAATCGTCAGAGCTTAATTAGTAGAGAAAGCGACGATTCGGCTCGGAACTCGAATTCGTTCGCTTTTCGGAGCATGCGCACTTTGCCTATATCAAGGGTGGGAAAATAGAGGTCCACTAAGAGTTTTTTTTTCTCTTTTTTCTTGACAATCAAGACAGTCAGAAAAATCCGCCTTGAACTTAAGATTTCCTTCCAGCGAGTAAAATCATTCAAAGCAAAACTAGGTCTATCTGCAAGGCAAGCAGGAGGAGGCAATATTTATCACTTTTTTTAGGATATAATACTTAAGATGTTTTCTTTTGATGTATACATGTTGCTTATGTATTTAGGCTTGCATTTGGGAAAAATAGTTGAGAGGATTAAACCTAAGACATTAAGTTTATTAAATTTTTTTTCATGGACAACTGTAAAGTCCCATGGACTAGAGTTTGGGAAATACCGGTGTAGAGAGATTGATGCTCATTAAATATATCGGGGCTCAAAATTTTCACTTTGGTATTGAATGAAAGCAAAGTAAGTAGGGTTCCAAAAAACTCAGAATAAGCAACAACTACATGTTAATTAAACTTGAACCTCAAACTCCTAAAATAGACTGAGACTAAAATTGTAGCCAAAAGCATTTGTGTACAGCTAGAGTGATATAACTTCAAACGAACCAAAGGAATATGAAAGTATTTAAAATTTAGATTAAACTACTTAACAGGGTGACGACATCCTTATTTGAGTGGTACATTTGAATAAAAAAATTATTTGATTCAAATATTGCTCTTTCTCCATTATTCCAGATTACTTGGTAAATAAAATCAGACTCTCTCTCTATAAAACCTCCCATAATCAATTTAAATTTATTCTGTGATTTATAAAGAATTCTAATACTTTGCTTCCACATTT
Source organism: Nephila pilipes (assembly GCA_019974015.1). Taxonomy (NCBI): domain Eukaryota; kingdom Metazoa; phylum Arthropoda; class Arachnida; order Araneae; family Nephilidae; genus Nephila; species Nephila pilipes. The sequence continues at coordinate 4,319 of BMAW01047376.1, forward strand.
CTATGAATTCTTTCCATGACATAGCTTGTAAAATGTTATAATGCGAAACTTCTTAAAATAATTGTCATTTTTAAAATTTAAGTATCAATTATTACTTTTATAAGGATTTTCTGTCCCTTGAATGTTCTCAAACTGCATATAATAAGTCTCGAATATATTGATTCGAAATAAAGAATTACTGTTTAGTTAATAGACAGAAGATGGCAGCATGAATCAAATAACACCGATTCCTCCGATCCATTTTATTATTAAATATGGTCATGGCGCCATCTGTGGAGATTGAAATGGCTAAACATTTATAAATGTTTCATTTTCTGATAATTACGAATTTATAAGGTTCAATTGTACGTAAACCGAAACTTCTTCTAGGAGGGGGAATTCATGCAAAACTGATCGTTCTGAACAGGAATCAATAGTTCCTTCACGAAAGAGAAATCAAAAGCTTTGTATTTCTCAGTTTTTATCACTGTTCTTGGTATTAAAGTGAACTGTGCTTCATGTTTTTGATTTTTTAATTTGATTTAATTTTTTTCCATTTTCTGATTATTTCATCTTGACAGTTGTAGCAAAGAAAAAAAATGGGAACAAAATATTAAGGAAATACTCTGTTTGCCCCTCACCCCACACACTTACCATTGATGATCGAGGCAAATTATTCACTTTCGCCATCTATTTTCATAAAAAAAAAACTAAAAATAACGATAAAATTTAGCCTCTGCTGCCCTACAAATTATATCCTTCATACTTTCCCATTTGTGGGAGATGTCCAACTTGTCATCAATCGCTTAGCATCATTTTTACGACACCCATCTATATCCTTTTTGTACAACCCAATACATTTGTCTTTCCTTCTGGTATTAGCGTTACATAGTCCACTCTTATTGTTCATGTACTTGAAAACTACTTGTTATGAAAGTTATTCAAAAAAAAAAAAATTGCTTTGTGTGTGTGCTGCATCAACAACTAGTCTCCCTTTCTGTTTCATATCTATTTTACACACATTCAATCTTCAAATTTTTTAATCCCAAATAATTCGTTTCGCCTACTTGATATTCTTTTCATCCAATCACTCGATTTATAAAATATTTAATTCGCGTTAATTAAATATATTTAATGAGTTCGTATTAAAGTATACTCCGAATTTAATTCAGTGATAAATTACATAAAAAGAACAAATTGCTGTGGTCCATGCCAGTAGGCAGTTACATCAAATGAAATAACTGTTACATTTTTATTGAAAGATTTCCACCCAATTTTTACTATATAAAATTAAATCTGAAAGCTTTACTCCAAAATCATGCTTTTATCAGAGGTTTAATTCTTATAAATACGTTCTTTTTTATCAATTTCAGGACGGGCAAAAAAACACACCCTATCTTTTCATTTTATATTTCGTCTACCTAAGTAAAGAAAAAGAAGAGGAGAGGAATTTTAAAGCAAAAAAAAAAAAAAAAAACATCTTCTGTTTGTACAATACATTTCAAATTTTGAAAAATGAAATTCCGCTATTTGCTGTGAATTTCATAACATTATTAAACTCACAAATGTCATAACGCTATAGTTCTAAATATGAAATTAGCATTGGAAGTACAAGAAAAAACAAGCGCAAACTATAAATTCGAAATATTTATTGTTTGCGCAAGAAGCTAAATAAAACGTTTTTTCCCTGTTAGATTTCAATTTTCGGTTTTTTTTTCTTTCTTTTTTTATTTTCGTTTCTTTCGTTTTAAAATATTCTTGATGCTGTTTCTGTCCCCTTGCAGGATTTCCACATTTATTGTTTCAAGACAATTGCGGTGCATAGGAGAAAAGTTACTATTTGATATATGAGATATAAGAAATTTATTAGCCAATCGCCTTATTTTATCAAAAAGAATTTCCTGATTAGCTAGCATATATGAGATGTAAAAAATTTATTAGCCAATCGTCTTATTTTATCAGAAAGAATTTCCTGATTAGCCAGTTGTAAGAGCACTATATTTGGAGTCTATTGTGGAAGTCCCAATGCAATTCTAAGAGCTTTAGATTCTATAATATTGAAAGGTTTGAGCTGATTATTAGACCATTTATTTATAATATGACAAGTGTAGTAAAAGGTACTACATATACTATTGTTAGTTAATTTAATAAGATCTGTAGCTCTTGGGCCACAGTGTTTATAAGCCATGCTTTTTAGGGCATTAATTTTTTTAAAGCTTTATTTTTCATTTGATTCATCATAAAAATATTTTGCTTGTGTTTAGAAAAATATACTCCTTAATATTTAATGGAGGATTGCCATGGGAAAAAGGTACCCAGTTAACATAATAGTAGGATATATTTGAATTATTTTATTTAGGCCGCTGCAGACCCGCCGTGTAGCTGGAGCTGATAACGTTAAATCTGTCGCTGCCCAGAGTCCTCCCAATGGCATGGTGTGGAAGTTAGGAGAAGGAGGTGCCAGCTCAAGTGTCGTCCTCGTCACTTGAGCGTGGTTCAAAATTACGAGGTCCGTCGCCAATAGCGCTCGTGTTGCTTCTAGTGCGACGTTAATAAAAAACTAAACTTAACTATTTTATTTGAAAGTACCGCTATTGTACTTTTGTCTGGACATAAAGTAAGTTTCTAGTATTTGCACTATTTTTTGATTCTTTCCCGAATATCTCGTACTTTTTTATGGATGATATCGAGAGAATGATGTGAGTAATAAATAAAAAGATCATCAGCGTAAATTGAGCACTCGACTCCTGTTCTGAAGTTTCAAAGATATCGAACATGTAGATTGTGAATAATATGGGGGAGTAAACGCTAACCTGAGGGACCCCTTTCAAAATATTCTTCCTTGTTGAAAGACATCCTCTCCATCGGATTTGAAAAGATCTGTTTGAAAGAAAATTGTAAATTCATAGTGCTATTTTTCCTGTGATAGCCGGCTGTGGACTTTCATATACAAGGCCATCTAAATACACAGAAACCATAGCACTTTTGATGTCCAAGCTAATTCTTACGAAAAATTTCTTTTGCTGTTTAGCATCTACTGTAGAGTTATGTATAAGATATGTTGTAGTTCTAGTCTTTAAAAAGAACAAATCCATAATGTTGTGGATAAAGTTTTCTTTCTATTGTCAGAAAATAAGAGATGCGACTAGCTAAAATTCTTTCAAAAATTTTAGAGAGAACAGAAGTTAGAGCTATTGGTCTATAAGAGGATATTGTAGTTTTATCTTTGCAGGGTTTTGAAATCGGAAGGATGATTGAATGTTTCCAAGATTGAGGCACAATCGAATTCTTAAATAAATATTTAAAAGAATCAAAAGAACAATTGTCCGTTGACTGTTATTCAAATTTTTGAGAAAAGAAGCTGTAATGTGATCTGCACCTGGAGAAGTGTTTTTGGATTCTTGTATAGCCCTATTTAATTCCGAGATATAGAATGTTTTATTTAGTAAATTGTATCCGTTGTCGAGTAAATCTAAACCAAGCGGTTAATGGGAAATATTATTAGATGCAAAGTAGTCGGGAAACATATTGACCTAAATTTGAGGTTCTGCGATATATCTATTATTAACTTGTAGAATTTGATTCTGGATTTTTATGAGCAGAAAATTTCTTCAGAATGTTGTAGAACGTTCTTGGATTAGAGATATTGTTACATATTGTGTCTCAATATAATCTTTTTGCCATTTTTGTGTGAAATTTGAGCTTACTTGAATATTGCTTGTATTTGTTCCACAGTTGAGGGGATATATCACGAATGGCCTTTTTTAAAAAATATTTTTTGAGCTTAAAGAAATTATTACAATTAGTGTTCCACCATGATGGAAATGATGTGTTTGGTAATCTAATATATCTCGAGTATTATTTTAAATTATTTTAGACATTGCTCGACGAGTTTTATGCTCTGTGGTGATCTCTGATTATGCCCACACTTTTAAATGTGGAGAAATGGAGATCAAATTAATTTGGAGTGTGCTTAATCATCCTGATGTAAAAAACTTTTACTCAGTCAACGGAATTAAGTGGCAATACATTGTTGAAAGGGCCGCCTGGTGGGGTGGTTTCTACGAACGAATGGTACGTACCGTGAAAACTGCCTTACGAAAAACACTTAGAAAATCATGTCACACTGTGGAACAGTTGCTTACTGTTCGAATAGAAATCGAAGGCATGATTAATTCTCGACCAATCACCTATGTAGGTAGTCAAGCAGATGAACCAACTGCCTTAATTCCAGCTCATTTTCTTTTAGGAAGAATAATTTTATCATTACCCTCTGTAAGACGTCACCTTGATTCAAATCTTTCTTCTAGGAAATGTTTAGTTAAAGCTTTTAACTATCGCGAAAAATTAATGAGATCTTTTAGGTCTAGGTGGAAAAACGAATATTTACTGAATTTGAGATCAGCCTATTCAACTTTAATTAAGAATTCATCCCGGTTTAAAGTTAATGATATAGTCTTGATTAAAGATGTTCATTTACCTCGAAATTTTTGGAAATTAGGTAAAATTCTTGAATTGTTTCCAGGAAGAGATGGCAAGGTGTGGGCTTGCAAAGTAAAAACTGAGTCTGCAACCATCAAGTGTCCTGTACAGCTTTTGTATAATTTGGAAATACAGGACTGAAGTGAAAGTGTAAATATATATATATATATCCTATGAATTATATTATTTACTTATTTTCTTGAATTTTAATTATTTGACTATTATTATTATTGAATATTGTATCATGTATAATCTTATATTTTTTGAAAGTATTTGTGTATGTACTCATTTTTCTTATATATATTTTTTATTGCCAGGTAACTTATAAAGTTATAATTCATGTATTACAACAATAATTTTACAGTTGGAAGTTTTCATGAACCCCTTAATTCATCCGGGGCCAGGATGTTGAGAATCCGCGGTCTACGTGGATGGTAATCACGTGGTCTTCGTGAGTGGATCTAGCTGCCCCTCGTATTCAAACCCACGTGGTATACCGATATATAAAGAAGTTAAATTTATTTTTGTTTTTCAGACAGACCAGAAGGGCTAGACGGACGCTAGCTTTTTAGGAGTCCTTTTTTGGTGTTTTTTAAGCGATCGTCTACTCTAGGTCTGCAGCAGATTGTTATGTTTCCCGGAATTTGTCTTGTATAATTCAAATTTATTTTAATGAAAATAAGCTGCAGAATTGTAATTGTTTGTTAAGTTTATCGTTGAAAATAAACAATGAAAAGACCATCAAGTGGTTTTTATTTATGGCACCAAAAAACGGCTAGTAAGTAATAAGGAATAGATAATCTAAGAGTTATTTATTTTTAAATTTAAGTATATTTTATTTTATATTCATAACTAATTATTGTGATAATGTTCTTCTCTACTTTTTTAGAATGTTTGTGCTAACAGTTATCGCATTTGCCAATTTGATGGCTGAAAATGTTTAAGAATACAAACAGCTGTACACGTTGCATGAAAATTACATTTTAGAATCACCTCTGTATAAATCGTCCAAGAGAAATCTTCTGATAAGTGCTGAGGAGGAGAAAGCATGTTTTAATGAATTCAGAAACGTGACAGAAGACCGATACTTCACACACACACAATTAGAAAGAAAACTTGCTCTTGAAGGTCAGTTTAATTTTTACTTAATAATCTAAGTTTTGTTCAATTACATTATCGATTGGAAAAATAGAAATAAATTAATCATTATGCGTTGTTTAATTAATACATAAAAAGTGTATTACATAGCTTGGGTATAATTATGGCTTCGATACGCACATAGTAATCCCACCAGAATATTATGAAAGTGTACATTTGTGACGGCTGCCCATTCTGGGCTGCCTCTTGTGCCATAGCTAAACTCAATGTTTAAACACTAAGAATCAATAAGCCAATCAAAGAGACGTTAGAACAATAATTGCGCAATTTATTAACTGCTTGTTAATATAACAACAATTATGAATGCTCTCCCGGACAAGGGCTTTACTGCCTTAACTTAATCTACTAATAATCATTTAACTAACTCTTACCACTAAGCCTTCCTCGACTGCAACTCTGACTTTGGAACAATTGTTAAACACTGGAATAACTAAATCTCTTGAATTACTCAGCTTCTAATCCAACCTCCTACTTCAACCTCTCTTTCCACCTCTCCTTCCACCTCTTTCTACCTCTCCTTCCACCTCTTTCTACCTCTCCTTCAACTTCTTTCTACCTCTTTCAACTTCTCCTTCAACCTCTCTATCGCGACTCTCAATCGGAGTTTATATATTTCCTAACTCTCCCGCTTTACTTCATTTCTACTTGTTTTACCAAAATCACATTTCCTTTTTGGTTGGGCAAAGGTTGTTTAGCAAAAGCAATTAATCTTAATTAAAAGTCCCCAAGGTTAGTGAAGAGAAACCGCGAATAGCCCAATGCCCCACATTATCCTCAATAGTATTACGGAAATCCATAATATTTATGATATTTATTCTATGCCATCAAACTACAAGGGAGTACTTAGGTGTTCTTAGAGTTAATTGAGATCAATAAAATTTTCAGGGTATTTTTCGAAAGAAATTTCATGAAAATTTATAACATTTTCCCTATTTTTAGAGACAACAAATGGTATTTTACATTCTTTTCGTCATAAATCTATATTGTTTGCAACAGTAAATTAGTATAAGGGGACATCCCTGTTTTAAAGGACAATACAGATTTCTACTATTTTGTCCTGACGAATCGTAAATATAATCAGTGTACAAATATGAACTGGTTTATACTAAGATGACCGGCTCAGGATGACTGACAAAAATTGGTTTATCGCAATATGAAATATTTGATTTTCGACAACTTTTAACTTTCTGACATCAGACTGTTCCTAGTCGTCTATTGTGCTTTAGCTAATCTCAAAGTGCTAACTCTAAAAGTCAATAAAGAAATCAATCTTAATTAAATTCAATAAGACGTCACACAGGCTTCAACACTAAGTTTATTTACAAATTGCTAGTATAATGACAAATATAACAGGCTCTCCCTTGGATAACGCCCTAATTATATTAACTTGTTCTGTCAATAACAAATTAACAGACTCTAACCACTAATGTCAAGCTGTGGCTGTCTTGACTATTTATTTTCACTAAACAGCCGATAACTTGTAATAATTCTCGGCTCCGACTTCGATTCTGGAACAATTGCCAAACGCTAGAACCACTCGACTTCTATCGCGACTCTCAAGCCGAGTTTATATATTTCCTATTTCCCTCGCTTCACTTTATTTCAACCTGCTTGTGATTTGAATATTTACGTTTCATTTTTGATTGGGCAAAGGTTGTTTAGGTAAAGCAATGAATCTTAATTAAAAGTCCACAAGGTTAGTGAAGAGAAAACCGCGAATAACGCAACGTCACACCTTTAATCAACTTCCAATAACAATGAATTTTGAAAATGAATTTTCATCAATCATATTTTTCTCTGTAATACTTCAATATGTAACTTATTTCTCATTGTGATAGATTTATTTTGCCTGCGTGTATATAAACATATTTCAAAGTATCTGAAAGAAATAAAACCTTATAACCTTAAAAAGTTATACATGGACTTTATTTCCTTAGCAAAGGGTCCATTAAGTGAAACAAGGAGCCTTATTACCAGGTACAGCTTCCCAAACGGTGGTATACATAACTCCCAAGTTACTTTCTGAGCCCGTCAGAGATTCTAGAAGTAATGATAGATAATCAAGTGTAAATATATCGATAAATATGTTACAATACAATATTTAATGACAGAAGTAAATCTCAAAAATAAATTGCTACTAAAGTAAAAACAAATGAGGTACGAAGTGTGTTAAAAAATACCAGATAATTTTTTGAACGTAAAGAAATAAAATTAGGAAAGCGTGTTTTGGTGCATGAATGTAGATAACCCTAATTCGTAACTATGAATTCTTTTTTAATCTTCTTACAGAAATTTAAGCTACTGGCAGTCCGCCTATGAGTGAATAAGTGTATATGAGTGCCGTCGGATTTTAAATTTTCATGAAAGACTGAAAAACTTGAACGATGCTGTAGCATACATTTCGTACAAAATTCGGCGATTCTCAAGTAGAAACGCTCCGCAAAATTCATCAGACCTTCAGGAGGTATCAATGGAATCTACACAGATAAAGAAGTAATATACTTTCTTTAAAGTTGGCCACCCTTCAGCCGGGAGTGAAGCATGTTTTGTTAACCAGATGTTTGGTATGTTTGGTCCTCAATAAGCAGAAAATGAGATTTTCATTAACCAAGTAAGAACACTTGTTATACAGGATCTTCAGCATTGTATACGTTCATTCAATTTTGACTGAGACTCTGGGCTTCAGGAAAATCACCAGGAAAAGAAATATGGATGGTCAATTTCTTGAACTTACTCATTCTTCCTAGTTTTTTGACCAAACGGAATACACTTGCCTTTCTTCCGGATTCCAATTCTCTTGACGTGGTGTCGTCTGATTTCTAGATTTTCCTTACCTGTAAATGACCATAATATTATTAGTATTATTTCAGTCAAGAGAAGATAAAATACAATATGTGACGAAACAACCGCATGCCCTCTCAAAAGAGGAGTTCAAGAGCTGCCTCTGTTACAGAATTATTTGATGAAGTGAATGGCATCCCAAGGGTATTTGAAGGATATTAGCGGAGTATCTTAGCAACTGATTATGAGTACTGACAATGAATAAAGGCCTGATATTCTTCGAATACATACCTCATCTATAAAGTATTAAATATCTCACTTATACATCAGAAGATTAAAGAAAGATTTAAAGAAACGTATTTCAAAGATGTAGCTGAATGGGAAGTAGTAGGAATCAGAACTTCTAAAAGAGGAAGTAGAATATATATTCCTTCCTTTCAGACTCAAAAGAAAGCTACATCTTGGTTTGTAGTTACAGTAACAAACTCATTACTAAAGGATAACGTCTCGGATCGCACTCATCTACAGACTATTGTATTGAAGGGTTGATGCACATTAAATAAATTGGGTGTCAAAATCTTGTATGTGTGGTGTAGAACCATTTCGAAGAGCCAAAACGTTCTCGTTTCTTGAAAGTAGTTAAATATTACCAGGTTATTACCAAGAGCTCTCACTTGGTTTTTAATACGAAGTAAATTCACAATCAAAGAACAGGAGGAAGAGAAAAACGAGTTGCTTTGATAAGCTACAATCACGTAGATAAAGAAAGCTCTCATATAAACTTCCATGCGAATTTTACAAAAAATCGCATACCTTATTTATTTAGTTTCGAAGACCTACAGAGTCTCAGTTTTATATCAGAACAATAATCATCAACGCCGTTTTAGAAGTAGATTATGTTCATAATGTTGTTTATTTAGTCTAATAAAATGAGAACTACTCTAAATTCGGCAGCATATCTTATTCATTTTCTTGAGTACTTTCATTCTCTCTTTATTAGAAGAAAGATGGGAGATATCTTATATATCTTTTTTAAAGAAAAATAAAATATATTATCTTCAGAAAAAATAAAGTTTTTAATAGCTCATATCATGCATTTGGATGTTACTAACACTTAAATTCTATTTTCACATTTATGTTGTTCATGATTTCTCGTATTAGTACGGATATATTAAGAAAACATTTTTCTACCTTATTAAAATACTATTAACCACCTAAATATGGCCCCATATTCAAGAGGACTAGTTTGTTAAGTCGAAAATCTCTTAATCTGATTTATCTATTTCATAAATATTATTATTTACATTTATAATTACAGAAAGTGAACAGTGTGTACAAACGCGCAATCACCAACATTGATACTGGTTTAGTAGCATCTTGCAAGTGACTGACGAACTTTTCATAAATTCCAGGTGTTTATGCACATTTGCAGCAGTGACTAAAAGTTTTTCAATTATGTCTTCATCAGAGTAAATAGGAGTTTCGTAGATGAACACCTTGAAGTCTCCCTATAAGAAAAAAATCGGTAATTGATAAAATGTGTTCCAAGCAACTAGTCCATTTTGTCCTATCTATCGAGGGCCAAATGAGGCATTATGCACATTAAAATTGAAATAAACTAGAGTTTCGTCTTGCTGCACCATGTGGCATTTTGAATGGAATTGGAATGTTACAAAGAAATTTTAGTAATACCTCTTTCAGAAAAATGCGAGACATCGTACCGTTGAGTCGATGTGGTAGTAAGAATGAGGCAGTAAATAATCATTCACAATATCTCCCCCACACAATGTACACTAATTATTGAATCTAATCATCATTGTTATACTTTTCTAGGATTTTATCACTGTTAAATGTCCCTTATTCACCATTCAATAAAACTGAACCATTTTTAGCAAGACTTTCCTACTGAAATAAAAAAAAAAAAAAATTCCCCATTTCATCGACAATTCTTGTTTTTCCGCCAGCATTTCTCAATTTTAATATCGCATTGCTACACAAAAATATTTTATGTATATTGTAATCTTAATATGGCCTATGATTTCACGAACACCCTGTATGATATTTACTAGTTTTAAATTTAGGATTATATTATATTGGCAGTTTCATAGATCATTTTAAAAATCCCAAGCTAAAAGTAAGAGTCAGTTTTTTGCTTTTAAGATGAAAATGTTTCTTCTTTTATTCAATCAAATTATTTATTTTAAGAACATTGAGAAATAAAAGATATCGAAAATTCTTCTTATTATTATTTTGCTTATATTTAAATTACCACTATTAAGAAATTTTTCTATCAACCTTGAATCAGAATATCACCGTATAACTGTATCAAAAGAATAGAATGCTTTAAGGAAATTCATATAACATAAGAGTCTTCAGAATTTAAATATCACTTTATTTGCATTTATTTGCGTGTTCGCAATTTTCCTCTACCAATATTGATTCAGCGGGAGAATAACGAAGTTATCGCGGATATTTCATCAAGGATGCTAAATTTACTTGATTTGTTACTATTCTGATTTCATCGAATCACATCGCAAAATGATATGTAAATTAAGAATATTTTGTTTCATTAACAGTATTTATAAACTTAGAACTCTGTCTACTTATTTGAGATATCTTTCCTGCGAGGGGTTAATGTCATGTATGATTTAAAGTACATTTTTTTAAAGCATTTAATTTATCTACTATTAAAGCTGTTATGAAAATATGTAATCTTTCATATCTTAATTAATTTTTTTCTGATTTTATTAAGATAAAGTCATTGTTCTTAATATTTGTTACAGAATTTATTAAAAGAATATTTATCAAAATTATTTTTGATAATCTAATTTATAACAAGAAAGAAAACAGTCACTGTATACAATCTAATTTGATTAACTTTTCTTGAGTGATTCTGAATTTATATCAAACAATTCATATGTAAATTGTATTTATTATAATTGTAATTAAAATATATCCTCAAATGTATTAATATTGCAGAGACATTATTAAAAAGATCCTAATGATACATATTATTTTTATGTGGCTAATCTTCATTGGTAAATGTTTAATTCATGAAAGCAAAATATGACCCTTTTCGCAGAATGAACGCAAATTTCTAAGTCAGTACTTTTTGTTGTATTGTATTTTTCGTCTTTTATATAACAAAAAAAAATCCCTTTAGTGTAAAATAAAGTTAAAACATAAAAGTATTTGGTGATTCACATAATTCTTTTCATCTTATTTCGTAAATTTGAAACTCATTTATTTATGTTTATAAATTATTCAGTCCTTAATAAAAGGTAAAAACAGACATTTTTAACAAATGACGCATTTATAAAATATAATTCTTGGCTCTTTAAAAGGTTTATAATTTATTTACATTTTCGTGGCATTTTATTTCATTTTAGGAAAACCATTAAACCGAGTGGTAAAGTCACTGATCTGAATTTAATCAGAAGGGTTAAAAGTGATCCTTATGCCCATAGTCTGGAGGTCAGACAACTATCTTTGGGAACAGTGACGACTTCTCTTATAGAAAGGTAACAATTTAGCATTTTATTGAATTACTTTGGACCCTTCATTGAAAAAAAATCAATTTATTACAATAACTCTTCTTAAAAATTCATTTCCACCTACCAACAATGTATATCATTTAGAAAGGTAAGTTGAGAATTTATTTAAAATTTTTACTCGAATAGGAAAGTGCTCTTTCATAGCAGATAAAATATGGTATATAATTTGTGATTAGTCTAACGGACATTCTGGGTTCTAAGATAATTAAATGAAAAAAAAAATGCGAGAGAAGAAAATTGAAAGCAATGGTGTCCTGTTGAGGCCTATTGCATTTTTGTGATACTTCTTAATTTTTTAAATCAAAAGTTTGGAAATTTTAGACACAATATTGCATTTATGCGTTCAAATACTTACTCAAATATAAGTTTATTATTTAAATAAAATAATCTTTTGCTCGAAGTTCATTGATTACTTTCTATTTTAGAAGAATAATTGATGTCGTTAAGCCACGTCATATAGGAGAAGTGCTATCGAAAATATAAATTTTTGAAAAGAAATAAATCTTCAATACAGAGTTTACAATGGAAAAATATAATAAACTGCAACATTGTAGAAATAATTTACCTATTTGTATTTGGATAATTAATACTTCTTAGAGGAAGAGTGAGGCGATAGTAACTTTTTCATTTGTATTTATTTCAATTTCTGAACCATACATTACAGAATAAAAAAAGAATAAATTCAGTACTTTCTATAAATGTGAAGTTTCCTGTTTTTTTTTTATGTGTAAATTACATTTAGCACGTTAGAGTTGTATTTATGGAACTTTTATATTTAAGGTAGTCAATGGTTCACTTATGGGAAGTGTGGCAGAAAGTTAATTTAAAAAAGAAAAAGTAAGTTTATTTCTTAATTTTCATACCTTATATTGTTATTACATTAGACAGTTTGTTTCAAAGCAAAGCAAAGATGTAGCGTGAAGACTAAAATGGAAACTGTGAGATAAGAAGGTAACGATTCTGCGTCTCAACACAATCCTTTTTATACCTGAAAATAATTTGTAATAATGAGAACTTCTGCACATTAAATCTAATGATATCTCAAAGTCCCCATGAATAGTCGTAAGATATTTTGTATAAGAAAATTAAACAGTTCAGTGTCTTCATCATATAGAAGTAAAAAGTAAACTGAAGTCGTATATGTGCTTATTTGTAATAACTCAAAGAGGGTTTGTTTTGAAGAATGGCTTACACTTCTTTGGAATGATAATTGACCCATAACAGTAATGATTCATAGCAAAAACAAAATTTATTGTTATAATAAAAAGTGAAAGTATAATTAGTCTGCAAGAGGTATTAGGTTATAACTAAAAAGTTGCCTTTCTACTTCACAAATGTGTACGTGACGAATTAGTCAAATATGAGGAACGATTGCCTATTTTTTCTAGGATATTTTTTAACATATTTCCTCTTTGTTCTCGAGCTCAATAAGTTTAATTTCTATTGTGGGAATTTTGATTGTTTTTTATTCGTACGCAAAAATAACATTGATCTTCGTTTTCAATTTTACTTATCGTATGACTGACTGTTGAATGTATTCTAAATATTTGACTTAATACGTGTACATTAAATTACACAAAGCAGGCATAACTCAAAGCAGGGACATAATTATTTTTAAAAAAAATACAGAAACACCTTTTTTGCGTTTTGTGGATGTTGATTTTTCTATCTGTAATCTCTATTCCTTCTTTATAACCAAAAGTAATAATTGATGAAATAAAATAATAAACTACCATTATTCAAATATTGTATACGCAATGAAATCAATAACAAATGGGGAGGATTCAAAGGATAGGAAATGAATTAAAGTATAAAAATCTTTTAGCTTCAAAACATTTAAAGAGACCAAATGAGAAATAGAGAAGTATCTGAGAAGAGAGAGAGATGAGAGGTTGCAATTATAAACAAGGCTCTCTGATCTCCTTCTAATTATTTGTTGTGTGATCATTCAGTATCAATTAAAACATTATTTAATTCTTTGAACTTATTACATAGTTTTTATGCCATTCACTTAAACATAAAGTTCGTGAATCGCTTTAGATTTAAGTCCTTCATATTTTGCTGATATTACTAGTATTATCATTTTATTTCACTCCAATTTTAAAATATCTGCCGTGAAATTCTCTGTTTCTGCCTTATTTCGAAATATCGAGGGATCAATTGACATAAACGTACTAGTATCAAAAGCAGCAAAATTGACAGTTTTTATAGCAAGACTGATCCTAAATGTCTTAAAAATCCTCACTTTCCTTCAAATACTAACATTCTTGAATTTGAAATTATTTTATGTCTTAATTTTACGACAATTTCGAAACGTATTAGAATATGCATCAATGAGAAAACTTGCGAAACTTAAATAGAATTCATGACACTTTAATATCATTTCGCCATTTCATATATTTTGTGTTTAACTCATCATATTATTTGCTCTGATCTTACCTGCATCTAAAGGATATAAATAGGAAATATCTCTTTGAGAAACATAAGATGCACGAATATAGTTCATAGCTGCAGAAATAATGACGATACCAAAATTTCTCTTTCTAATGAAATGGTGGTAAGTTAATCAAAACTTTTTTCAAATGCATTTTTAATCTTTTAATTTGATTCCTAACATTTAATATCAGTAAAAATACCTCTAATATATTGGAGATTTGTAGACAGAATAATAGTTTGTTAAGCGATAATATCAGGTTCAGGTCTTCGATTAGTGTAGACCATCTTACAACTTATCTGATACGTGTTAGAATTATTGTGTTGCTTCTTGTACGAGAAATTGCTTTAAATCAACCTGCTACCCTAAGTTTTTTTTTCATGAAAATAAAATTGTTTTCAATGTTCATTTATAACTAAAGTTGAAAAAGTTTTCTTTGGATTGATTTTAAAGAATGTTTCCCAACATGGTCTTCGATATCTGTGGTATCTTATTTTGTAACAAAAAAAAATTCTTGAAGTTTTTGGATATTATATACATAACATGCACGAATTTGGAATTTTGTAAAGAAGACCAATTCTTGATTTTTTGTACATCCTTAAAAAATTTTCAATCGATTTTGATGAATTCAAATTATTTATGATTTTTTTTTATATAATGTATAAATATCCATTTGTTTCAATAGCATTTTTCTTGTAAAACGAAGAATCATTTGTCCCTTTCTTTAAATAATTTGGTAACTTATCCCAAAATTTTGACGGGCGTAGGAATTTCAATTTCGAATGTCTTTTAACTGGAATCTGGTAAATAGTTTTTACTCATATATCTTAATTTTACTCTCAAAATATAGTATTTTAATATCTACTTTAGCGTCACACTAAATTACTCTAATTTAGAAAAAGAGTCAAATTAAGAAGTTAAAAATTAGCACATCAAATTAAGTATAGTATTTGAGAGTCAACCTGATTTATAATGAAGAATTCCGTGTAATTTTTAATAGGTAAGAAGGATCGGAACGCAGTAACTTTCAATTACGAAGCTTTTGACTTTACTACGAAAATTAAAGCTGCCTTTGAACTAAAGTAATATGAATATATTTACACCGCAGCACACACACACACACACACACACACACACATGCAAATTGAGTGCCCACTTAAGTCCCTTGCCACCTTCTTAATTTCGGAATGGCTCCTGCTATATTCATAAAAGTAGTGTCTAGATATAGTCAAGTAGCCAGGCGTTACTGAGTGAAACCACCAACGGCACCCCCTGTTGGAAAACTGCGGAGTTAGTATTCCTATCTCGAAAACAGAACAAGGCAGGGTGATAAAGTGATTTACAAAATTATAAGAGTACCATCGATTTAGGACGAAAAGACACCTTGTGGACATTAATGCGAAGAATAGAATGGCAAAAACGAGCATCCGCGATACCACTGGGCTACATTGTGGTATTGTGTTTTGCCCTAAAGATAATCTTTTCTCTTTCCAATAAAGTTTTGGTAAACAACAACAGTATAGGAAATAGCGAAAAATAAATGCTCATTTTAGCCACTCTATTATTCGCATTAATGTCTACAACGTGTCGTTTCTTAATAAATCGGGGATGCTCTATAATTTTGTAACTAGCTTTTTTCCATGTCTTGCTCCGTTTTCGAGATAGGAATGCTAACTATTCAGTTTACCACCAGGTAGTGCCATACGTGGTTTCACTCAGTAATGCATGGCTACTGTACTATATCTAGACACCACTTTTATAAATATAGCAGGATCCATTCCGAAGTTAAGAGGGTAGCAAGGAACTTTAGTGAGCACCTTGTATTTATGTATGTACATACACACACACTTACATACATATATATATATATGTATATGTGTGTGAGTGTATGCGTGTCTTTAAATCTGTAAATTCATTAATATGTTACGGATATAAATTAAAAACAAAAAAGTCAAAAGTCAGCGCTACCACATTATCATGACATAATTTAAGCATCAGAAAAAATAGCTAACTGTTAAGAAACAAAAAAAAAATATTAAAGTTTCTCGTTTTTTCAGATTAGGTATGTCAATAATTACTCATTAAGAATATCAAAGTTTGACATACCTTTTTTGTCGTTCCGGGGAACTGGTGCTTTATATCCTTCGTTGCAAACAAAATAAACTCATCATTTTATGTAAATGAAAAATTTGCACTTCCTTGTAAATAAAAATATATTGACATTAATTACAACAGTTACACATCACTATCAGACACAACACAGGCTACATAACATAGTAGAGCAAAAAGCATTCTCTCTCATTCTAGCTCTTAGTTCAAGTAAAAGTTCGTTCTATTTTTACGCTTCTCACTCCATTCAACAGCGTCCTCTGGCGGGAGTCATGTGGTTTCAGCTGGGAAAGTATTCAGTTCGGAACACTAACCAAAGAAAAATGCATGGTCTGTAGTAGAAAAACAAATTGGTTGTGAATCTCGGAAAGGAGGATATCTGAGAGCTTATCTGCTTTAAAACTGATTAACTTTAATCTACTTCATTTAGAGTATTTAAAGTGTTTAATGACATATAACATATGATCCAAATTTTTATTTACCTGTAACAGTGCATTATTACTTTTCTTAAAAAAATCTTGCGTTATCTGAAATTTTTTAGTTCATACCCTTTCAAAGGCTATCTCCTATCCAGAAAAAAGTTCATGTAATGATTTGTTTTCCAAACTTTTGCATCAGATTGTTTCACTTAAATTTTGAATCATTGCTTTGTTTTTTTCCCTAGTGTTCTCATAATCATTTAGAGTTCCAATTTCGTCTGAAAATTGATATCTTCTGAAATTTCACCCTAGCTGAATGAAAGTGACGTTATGTACGTGCAAATCTCGTATGCTTAAAATACTTGATGAGCATTCGTGAGCATTTTATATTCACTGGATTGGGGTTGTGAATAGTTTCGGTATATGTCTTCATGAAGACGAAGAAGACAGTATCGGCAACTTATTGAATTTGAATGAGTCTATATAATAGAGATACAAGGAGAATTTTCTTTTCGCAATATTTTAAGAAGACTTGGCAGGGATGTATCCGCTGTGAATGATTATTGGCAGTTTTTCAACAGAAAGGCATTGTTTTCAGAAGATTAGGGTCTGGCCGAATACAAGACACTACTGAGAGGGCTGATCGCCTTATTCACCGTACGGAACTGCACCTATAGCAGATATTCTAGTTCCTTTTGGTGCCGGAATGACACCGCGAACTGTAACAAATCGATTACTTGAGGGACAGCCCTTTTGTGTTCGTGTCACTAACTCCAAATCAATGCCACTGTGACTTCGGTGGTGGTTTCAAGATGGAGCACCAAAATGGAGATCTGTAGTGTTCTCAAATAAATTGTTAATGTCTTGATGGCAGTAATGTTTCTATGTTGGTTAAAAGAAGGCTAGATTAGAGCAAGGAAACAAACTGTCTGTGGCATAGACACATGGACCTGTATCAGCAGTTATGGTCAGGGAAGAAATTTTTTTAAGACAACAAGAGCACTCGCGTCGTTATTACAAGCATTTTGACAGTAAATTTGTACGTCCGATTAGAAACTGGACCCGTTGTGCATCCTTTCTTGACATCTTTTTCTGACAAGATAATGCTCGTTTTCATACCACTGTAGTACCTCAATGTACTCTACAGAGTGTCGATATTTGGCCGTGAGCTGCTAAATCACCAGTTCTTACTCCCGTAGAACATGTATAGGACATCGGTGAACGACAAATTGTCATCCACAACCAGTATGAACTGTTGATGGTTTGATTGACAAGAAGTAATAGACATGAAACTACACCACACAAAATGGTATCTGCACGACACAATGCATGCACATTTACAGTTTTTAATGTATCCGAATTTTAAATTGGAAGCAGTTCTTCTCACGTATACTCTAACCTGTGATATTGATACTTTACTCAAATAAATACGTTCTCTAAATAAATATGTAAATTTCCGCCCTAAGGAATTTCTTTTAAATATTGGAGTTTCCTTTTGTGTCATCATGTACATAATAAATCTTAAATTAATAAATGTAAAATGTTAAATTTTAATCATAAAGGAAAAAAGTTATTTAATTCAACATGATTACCACAACATTTCGAACTGTAAATTCAGACTTAGGACTAAACAACATGCTTAAACCAGCTTTTTTGATATACCACATCCTATTTCTGCTTTTTTGGGTAATTACCTGGTTAGATGGAAAAAATATTTCGTAAATTAAATATAGCACAAGAAAACTATTGTGTTTTGACCTTGGTATCAGATTAATGTATTCTGCGATGCAATATCATTAATTCGTCAAGAAATTTTTCAATCACTAGTTCCTCATTACGAGACCGGAAAGCCAAGAAATCTTTTCTTATTTTCAACTCTCCTTTTTATCAACTAATACTCTCTCTTTCCTTTTTCTTTCTTCCTTCATCTTATATATTGATCTCCCCAACCATTTCCTTCGCCTTATATATTTACCTGATATAATCGGTTTTTAGTGAATTAACGAATGTTTGACACCTACTCAACATGACCAAATATGTACCTAGCGCCAATAAAATCAACCAACTCTCCCCTCATTGTCATTAATAAAACACCACCGATGACCATTCTCTAGTTACCGGCATGAAAGTGGGTGCATTACTGAAAGATATATAGTTTAATCTACAGAATAGTAAATATAGAGGTTTCAATTTCACAGACTTCCAGTTCAATATTTGCTTATTGTATATTGTTTAGCAAAATTATAAACAAAATTATAAACTAATTATTAGAACATTACATCAACATACGAGGAATTTAAGTTTTTTAAAATCAAGTTATAAAATTTATGTAATTGAAAAAAGAATAGGTATTTTATATTGATATTTTTCCTTAGCCTTGTGGTATTTGCTCATTTTATCTCATTTTGTTTTACTGTGCAATACTTTTAGTGATTTATACGCTTATGGTTTTTATGCCATGTCTAGAATTTCAAGAATTTTATTAAATCCAGGAGGTATTGATTTTTGTATAAAAAATCGTCTGGCATTTTCTGAAATATTATTTATTGCCCTAGAGTTTCGATAAATTTGTGTTAAACAACATGTATATACTTTAAGAAGAATCATAACTTTGTGTAGCAAAAGTGTTTTTTTTTTCAAATCCAATTCCATAAATGGACTTTGATTTCTCATTACATAAATTATTTTAATGATAACCAATAAATTTATTACAGAGAGACCAATATAATATTTTTCATAGTAAATATTTTTTGCAAACTACTTTATTTTCCCAGCTTTCTTCTCAAAAACATAACTAAAAAGGCATATTTTTATGAAAAACATCATTTGACAGGATAGAGTTTCAGCTTATTAATTGTATTACTATTGAAGTTCCATAATAAAAGAAATCTCAAAAGTTTAATATGTGGTTCCTTGCTAAAAATCTTATATCCTGGATTATACTAGATTTTAGTTGCCAACCAAGTTTTACGTCGAGGGAAAAAGATCTAGAATCATTATATTATCAATTCGATTAGCATGGTTCTAACCTCTAATCTTGCATGTTCCTGATCTTTGACGCCACCACCAAAGTTGAATAACACACACTTAATATTGTAATATATAAAACGAAATAAAATTATTAAATTTTATTTATTTATGTCTTCATGTGTATATATATGTTCCATTATGATACGCAGTTAATATACCTTCATTATTTAAAAGTTTGATCAAGACTTTCATTTGGTATTTTGGAGGTTATTTGGTTGTGTTCATTATAACCTTCTTAAATATTGTATTAGAGAAAAATATGGCAATATAGTAAGACAACATTTTTAAAAAATCTCTATTTTACTTCTTTCGAATTTTGCATATGTCACAGAGAACACAGAAACCTTAAGCTACAGAATATTATGTGATTATATTTGCTTGTGTATCATACTTATACTTCAGGATCGATTAAATTTTGCTTTATTGAGTAATAAATTAATATGTTTTCTTATTAAATTTTACATATATATTTTAAAATTTAGAGCATTAAAAAGTTAGAACAATTTTTATCATCATGAAATGGCTAATAAAATGCATATGAAACATAAAGAGAAATATCTATATATATTCCCTTGAATTTTAAATAAAGGAAGTTCTAA
This sequence comes from Nephila pilipes, assembly GCA_019974015.1. NCBI lineage: Eukaryota > Metazoa > Arthropoda > Arachnida > Araneae > Nephilidae > Nephila > Nephila pilipes. The sequence goes on from BMAW01047376.1 coordinate 24,864, forward strand.
ATTAAAGTTAAAAATTTTCTTTTATGTTTCAGGTTTATTTTTATTATTTTCAATCGACGGGCCTCAATTGTAGTCTTGTTTGGGTAGAGGAATTGATTCATGAAAACTAATTCCACCAACAATTACTGATTTTTGGATTGCAGTTTTTCCAAAAATGAATTCTGAACTGACAACTACTGACAATGGAATAGATTTTTCAAAACTATACTGCTAAACTACTGATTATCAAAAAGCCAAACTTTTATGGAAAAAGAAAACAATAAGTGAGTATTAATAAATACTAGCATCTAGAAACAATGATTCTCCAAAATTTTTCATAATACCAATTCTTAATGTACAAACTCCATTTTTATACCTTTCTTTAAAATGAATGAAATATTTCTTATTTACAGCCGATCAAAATAAACTCCTCATCATTAGAAAATTTTTGCGCCACTTTAGTTTATATCTGGAAAGCAGGGTATCATTGATTACGTATTATTATTTTTATTACATCTTGATACAGAAACATGTTTTAAAATAAATTTGTAGAGAATTCTATATATGATGGTGATGTATGTATACTGTATAAAGTTTATTCCTTAAAGTATTGAAGTTAGAAACAATTAATAAGATTACTAATCGTTAACATTTTTAACAGAACAGTTAAATTTTTATCAGAGATGTGTAGCCCTTTTTGTGGAAGCTTTTTGGTTAGATACGAGATTTAAAACCTTGAGGTGCCCGTGGGATCTTTCTTTTCTCCCTATATGTTATATAGTCTTGT
>BMAW01047383.1:0-29466 GCA_019974015.1 Nephila pilipes
AATTTCACATTCAAAAAAAGATGGAACTGTTTTTCATATTTATAGCAGAAATAATTACAAGACCTAATATTTTTCTTTCAAAACCACATAGAACATTGAAACACAATGCTACTTTTGAAGAAAAATACACTTGGATGAATGAATTCATGCTTACATAAGATCATTAAAAATAAGAGAATGATTATTTTAAATATTAGCACAAAATTGATTTTTTTTTTTTACAGAATTAAAATGAAAACCAGAGATTCATCCAAGTATTGTACTTAAAATTTTGAAGTAATTTGATCTAAATAAAAAAAAAATTACTAACCTGTATTCTGCAGAAATCGGTTAATTTCTTTTTAATTCATATACACCGTGTTCTAGATACTATCTCTGTATGGAAGGGACTGTCCTCCAACAGAACTAAGTGTAGTAAAGTATTTTGAAAAATTGGTATTCTTTAGTATGTCATATCTGGAAATATGTGAAGAATGGCATCATAATGTTAAAGATTATTGCAATGATTATTCATAATTAGAATTTTTGATAAAACAGGAGAAATCTTTTTCCCAAAGAATTAAAAGACAATATCAGAGAAGGATCCAGCATTTTTTCTGTTATATAAAGCTTATAAAAATAAAAAATTAAAGTCAGTGAAATCCAAATTTTATAAAAGCTATCATTACTATTTTGTAGATCCAAACCCTGCTGAGCATATACAAAAACATTTTGCGATTTTTTTGCACCAAAATGAATGTTGTAAATAAAATTAAAAAAATGAATGGTGTTTTATCTGTAATTGCTCCAACTCTCATTTATAATCGAATATCGTGCCAACTATCTTGGTCATTGAGATTTTCCATTAATGACTCTTACTCTTATTAATTTTGAAGAAAATACAATTACCCTAAACATACAATGACATGGGATTATATTATTATTTTCTATAACCCATTAATTTAATCAATTAGATTATAAAAGTTCATAAATTATCAAATCAGATAATTTAGTATTACTATTAATAAAATATAAATACTTGAACATTATAAATTTAAAACTGAATATTAAATCTAGTAAATGTTTAGAACTTTTATCAATTTTTATTATTACTTACTTTCTTCCTTACTACTTGTAGCTCTTTCCCAACTTTTCTTTACACAGTTATTATGATTACATTTCTTTTTAATGCAACTCTGTTACTAAATATACATTATTCTAGAAAGAAATATAAGTCATGTCTTTTAATTTGAATAAATATTATTTTTGAAACTTATCAGTATGCAATGAAATTTCACACCACATCATTAAAGTAAAATAGACCTAAAACAGAATCATTTGTATTTCATTCTCACCAAAGAATGGGGTATTATGGGTTCCCCCTCCCAAAGCACTTAGGATAAAAGTTCATAGCTTTAATATAGCTTCAACATATTAAATTTTTATAAATTTTTCCACAGGTATGACATACTTTAGGTGCTACCAGTCATTGAAATGACTTATCAGATTTAAATTAACATTAAAATACTTTGGAGTGCATTTTAGCCCCCACACTTCGTGGTTGAATTGTTTTGGGGGGAGGGTGCATATCGTCATTGCGGCGACATATTCTTTTGGAATAATCACTCGGTAAAAAGTAAATACGCTATATCAATCTTATTTCTCTCATTTATAACTTTTCAATTATTGATGTGATTTTGTCAAGGCATAAGAATTTAAAATTAAAGATCATTTAAGAAAAATAATTAAGTTACCAAGTAAATAGAAATTTGCATTTTCGGGGGAGGGGGGCCTTTTTTAGAATTGCACCAATTCTCTCTTCTCTACAAACACTGGTTGGTTGTTTTATGTGGAATGGTTGGTTGGTATTATGTAGGAATATAGAGCAACAAAGACTAATAACCAATTGTATAGAGATATAGAGAACAATGTCTATTATCCGTACAAACACTGAACCAGGGGTACTCTTTCAGAGAAAGCTAAGATTTTATTTTTTTTTTCTCAGGAATCGGTTTGGCAGAAATCTTTTTTTTTCCTCTCTTCGTGATGAAAATAAAACTAAACATGAAGATAAAACTTTTTGTTTCATTATAGAAAACAATGTAATAATATAATAAAAGAATAATCCAGAAATATTTAATATTGAGAAAAAAATCTGTGTGTAAGGTGACCAGATGTCCCGCTCCGACTCTCAACAATTTAACACGCGGGGCGCAGGGTATTAAGAAAGTCCCGATTTTTAGAAAGAATGCACGACAAACTAGGGAATGGCGGGAGAACGAGAAGGAAATATATGGTTTTCAACTCCCATGTAGCTATTTCCCCAGAATATGAGTTTCATATCATTTTTGTAAATTTTATGTTAAACTTTAATAACAAAAATAGGTTGAAATGAAGTTTAGCGTAACCACCCCTTGGCGACAGGAATTGTTTGGCGATATTTTGCTAATTGTGGCTACCGTGCTTCCTCACCACTGCGGTGGCTTTAGCGTTAGCACCCCTTTCGAATAAGGCATATGATACATGATTTTTGATTTACAGTAACGAGCTTTTTTTTTTTCTTAATATTTATACCTTTCTCTAAAAATTTTATTTTAACTGTTGTTGCTTTACGCGGGGCTACACTTTCGAATTTGCCACACGAATTCGGATTCCGGATCACCTGATATATTTTTTTTTTTTCGTTATACAATCCTCTGATCATGTTTTTTTCAGTTTTGTTGCTTTCTCCGGGGCTACTCTTTCGAATTTGCCACATTATTCGGAATTACAGTCGAACAGCTTTTTTTTTTCACCTCCTTCTGTATGGATTACTTTTTCCCTCGCTGCATTACACCCCCGCAATCTCACACTCACGGAGCTTTGATGGATGTTTTTTTTTTTTTTTAGCCAATCACAGACAGTATCTTTTTGCGCCTCCGCTTCTAAACCGAAACTATCTTTTTTTTTCTTTTTTTTTAATTCTTAACCAATCAGAAGTTAATATTTTGGGCATTTCCGTTGCTGAGTGTCGACTTCTCAGAGTTTCCAGACCACTTGGGATATATGTTATTGAGTTCCAGCGCTCTTTGAAGGGTGGAACGCATTTTTTCAGTATATAGTGAAAATGTATAAGTGGTGAACATAAATGGTTGATGTAAGCGTAAAGAACTTGAATGAATGAGTGAGTGTGTGGCTTCTAGACGTGGCTACAAAGGGATGGGTGCAGGGAGCGAATTGTAGGCTATCTGCTTCCGTATTTGTTTGGTTTCGGCGGTGAAAAAAGTGCAGGATTCCCCGAGATTTCTCGTAAGGTGGGAGAGGGCGAGAGCGGGTGTGCAAGCATCTCGTCAAATCAGGTGGTGGTGTCAGAGTTTCCAGAATATTCTTTGTCCGTTACTCCGGTGTACTAGTTGTGCAGTTCAGTCGTTTATTAATTTTGCTATGTTTTCGTGCTTTTGCGTTTTACGTTCTTAATGTTTTTTTTATTCAAATTCTCTTGCTTGGTTGATTTTGTGTTTCTGCGTTTTTTACCTTACTGTCAATCATTTACTCCACGTTTATTCTCCCAATCCCAGTTTCTTTATCGAGGGAGAATTTCCTTCTTACATGGATTAATACATGTGGAGACGGAGACACAATCATTCCATTCAGGATGAAACCTACAAGGAGTTTTTGAAAACCGTTATTACTATGTACCCGTCGGAAAATCGAGACGACCCTGAAAATTAGGTGAGTCAAAAAATTCATACTTTTAAGCTTCGCGGACTTCAGGCTCCGCCATAAGAATCACCAAGTTTGACGATTTTTCAAATCTTGCCAAGTGGTTACGCTAAACTGCATTTTCACCCAAAAATAATTGTTGATAACTGATTATCAGGAACTGCTTATCAAAGTTCGCCTTGATCAGTTGCTATAATACGACCACCACTGTTTGGACTTAATGAACAGTGGCATTTTTCGGCATTGGCAGCGACAAAACATTTTCAAGCCGTAAAATGAAACAAGCACCTAGCCCAGTGACGGGCAAAGTACGGCCCGCGAAAGTATTTAATCCGGCCCGCCGAGGGTCTAACGACATGGATAGTATATGGCCCGTTTTAATTACGTTTTGACGGTCGAGAAGAAAAAGTAAATTCTACTTAGTAGAATAATAGATGCATAACCTATAGGTGAAGCTAAACTAGCGCGTAGTTCATGTGTTGCTTAATAAGGCGCGCAAAGCGTGGTGAAATGAGAGGCGGGTGTGAAAGCGTGGTGAAATGAGAAACTCAGTCGCCACTCACCAGCTGTCACTGACCGAGCCGCACGTTTTACGCTAATTTTGTTTTAATTTTGTCTCTTGTTCTCGCTTGTTCGCTTAACGCTTTACATTCATAGTTTTTTTGAAAAAAAAAAAATAAGCACCCCTTTTAAGAACATGGAGTATAAAAAACGAAAAGTCGATTCCGAGTGTCGTCTGTTTAAAGAAGAGTGGGCTTGGAAATACTTTTTTACGAAATACAATGGTAAGCCAATATGTCTTATTTGTTATAAAGCAGTGGCGGTATTTAAAGATTTTAACCTTGTTCGTCATTTTAACACGAAACATTCAAATACCAAATATGCTTTGATGAATGACGCAGAAAAAAAGGTAAATAATGAAAACTTAAAAAAAAAACAATATCTGCTCAACGGAATATGTTTATAAAGCAAAACACTGCTCAAAAGGCTTCTACACTGGCTGGATATGTTGTGGCTTATAAAATAGCTAAAAATAATAAACCATACTCGGAAGGAGAATTTGTTAAGGATTGTATGGTGAGTATGAGTAAAATTTTATGTCCAGAAAAAAATTAAAGAGTTTAAATCTGTCAGCTTATCGCGAAAAACAGTAACAACGCGAATTGATGCCATTGCGACGAACTTGTCGACTCAATTTAGGCAGCGTGTAGAACACTTTAAATATTTTTCTGTGACGATGGATGAAAGTATGGATAGAAGTGACACTGCTCAATTATTAATCTTCATCAGAGGCGTTGACGATGAATTTAATATTACTGAAGAGCTAGCTTGTTTGCAATCGATAAAAGGAAAAATGACGGGGCAAATAAATTATAACGAATTTTCCGAAGGTCTTCAAAATTTAAATGTGCCTATTTCAAGATTATGCAATATAACTACAGATGGAGCCCCAAATATGGTTGGAAAAAACGCGGGATTTTCGGGTATTTTTCGGAACCAGAATCCTAATCACGATGTTGTATTTTTACATTGTATAATTCACCAGGACGTCCTTTGTAAAGCTGCAATAGATATTACCCATGTACTTAATGTGGTTTTCAAACTAATTGATACGATTCGATCTCGGGGCTTGGTACACCAACAATTCCAAGAATTTCTGATTGAAGTCGACGCAGATTATTCTGACCTTTTTTACCACACGAAAGTAAGATGGTTAAGTTGTGAATATGCATTTGAACGGGTTTGGAATTTAAAAGAGGAATTACAAGATTTCTTAAAGAATAAAACAGACAAATGGTCTGATTTCCAAATCTTCGAAGACAAAGATTGGAGTACCGATTTTGCACTTTTTACCGATTTGCTGGAGCACTATAACAAATTAAATAAGAAATTGCAAGGAAAGAACCAATTTATAGATGAGACTTGGGGTTGTCTGAAATCATTTAAAACTCAGCTTTCTCTGTTTTATAACTGCATGGCGAAGAACGATTTAACTCACTTTCCGCGTTTAAAATCCATGTCACCAGTGAGTGAGAACAAACTACAAGAATTCAGTCAGGCGTTGAAAAAACTTCACACAGAACTTGAAACTAGGTTTCAGGATTTTAAGAACATTCAATCATCGCTAGATGTTTTCTCGATGCCGTTTAATGTAGATCCGGAAAATGTATATGCTGATTTGCAGTTGGAAATTATTCAAATGCAGTGCAGTACCCATTTAAAGCAATTGTTATTGAATTCCACAAAACTGGATTTTTATAGAGCACTGCCGAAAGCTAAATTCCCACAGATCATTGCTCACTCCCAGAAAATTATGGCGATGTTTGCGTCGTCTTATGTGTGCGAACAGACTTTTTCAACCATGAAATTGCGGAAAAACTCAATTAGAAACCGATTGACTGATGAATACCTTTTCGCATTGCTGAAAGTTGCTTCGTCACAGCTGGAACCTGCTTTCGAAAATATTATGGAAAATCAAAAACAATTCCATATGTCTCACACGCCTAACAAGGCAGAGCCTTCGAATAAAAGTTAAATTAATTATTATTTAGGGTAAAAAGTATTTTGTAACATTTGTGTGTAATGCTCTAATGTTTTTATAATATTATGATTAAAAGCTTTAACATAAAATGCATTTTTTCTATAATTCTGGCCCTTCTCTAGAATTTCTTAAACTTTGTGACCCGCCATTAAAAAAGTTTGCCCACCACTGGTCTAGCCCCTCACATGCTAGTTTCCTTCCGTTCCTCCCCGAACATCTGCGCAGATTCCCGACCATATCGTCATTTCTCCCTGAACACCTGCGCAGATTTCTGCTCACGTTGTCATTTCCCGTGCTCTTGCATTACTCTGTAAGCGTGTGTTTGCTAATTTGTTCCTCTTACATATTTTGATTTAATATGTCTTCCTGTACAAAGCAAGAAAAATGGCTCTTTTCAGAGCCAAATACTTCTGTTTCATCAGAAGGAATTTTTTTATTCAGAATCGAATCAAAATCTAGTAGAAGCAATTGTGTGCCAGAATTCAGATTATGTTATGAGTGGTATAGTTGACTACTTAAATAATTCTAATGTGGTTGAGAGGAAACTAACAAAATCCCTTGGGATAATTTTATCCTTTATTGAGACGATCTTCATATTTAGAAGAAATAATTCTTTGTTGTATTAAGCAGTTATCCACTTAATTTCAAATGAGTACAAAACAATTTCAGTTTGTTTTCAAGAAGTAAAATATTACTCCGAAATAAATTTAAAGCAGACGTGTAGAACAAAACTTCCTCTTTTAGAGTTAGATAATTTTATGGACTATTAAGCTGTATTAAAAAATTAAATAATTCACGGTTTGTCCAAAACACATTGTTTTTATAGTATAAAACTAATAAAATCCACGCACAATGATCAAAGTTTTATAAAATACACAACCTTCAGAAAAAACATTCTAAAGTTCAAAAATGATGCCAATATTACAACAAAACGGATAAAGGCCAACAATAACATATTACAGTAGCCGATGAAAATTTTGATAACGTTGTTTTTACATATTAAAAAATGGAAACTGTAAAATACTAAAATAGACAGTAAATTATGAAAGCTATTGAAGATGTTCTTTTCAAATATTAAAATAAAGGCTGACTAAAAATTTAAGCAGACAATAAATTATTAAAGTTATTGGCGATATTCTTTTCAGACATTGAAATCAAAGCGAGCGATAAAAAATGAAATTAAATATATCTTCTGAAAAATGTGACTACTACTCCAATCAGAAATAAAATAAATATGTACATCATGATTTTACGTTGCATAGATTTTTCATGGTGGTTTGCGTTTTTTTTTGCAATGTTTATCCCTGCGTTTTGTAAAATCCAAGAATCTATAAAACGATGATATTAACTCATTGAGCCAAAAAAAATTTTGATTTTTTTCGTCCATGTCCAAGAATATGCCCGTCCCGACTGATTCCTTTCTGCATGCCGCGATCCCTGACAAAAACACGCTGCGCGAGAATCAGCTCAGATGTTCAGGGAGGAAACTAGTTAGAGAGTGTGAGGGGCTAGACGCTTGTTAAAATGAAGAGAGAGCACTTTATACACTTCAACAGATTTTATTCTTTTGGCGACAAGTTCCGCTAGCGATCTAGCATCATTTAGAACATTGTTGCAAAGGAATTACAACTTATACAAAAATTAGAAAGGCAGGGGCATTTTATTGATGAGAAGGGTCAGGGTGTAAGGAGTTTGTTGGTCGTCCAAGAAGTAACACCTGTTAAAACTAACGATAGAGGGCGCTAAGCGCCAAATGTGAAAAAGAAAAAAAAAGAGTTATGTTTAGTTCTGAGTAAGTGAGAGAAGGAAGATGTTGAAAGCGAACTATGTTAGTGAATTTGTTATGCATGCGAATTAGGATATTTACTAATAGTTAATGTTTCTTGTGTTGTGGCATCTTAACGTTAATTAAAAAAAATTGATATCAATAGAGTGAATTCCTTGACTTTATGTGGATTTATTCAAACTTCAACATCTTGACCTGATGATGATGACCCCCGTCTGACAGGTAGGAACTTTTGATTTATTCTGTGAATGCGAATTGCAGTTTAAACATTTTTGGTGCCGAAACCCGGGACCAGACCTTTAGATAAATAGTGAATGAAACAAATTATTGCGAACTCAGAAAATTCAGTATTAAGATAAATAGCGAACTGATTTCTGAACGATCAATTTGTTAAAATGAATATTGAAGTTCTAAAAAAGGCTAGATCCACTGTCAGACGGACGACAACCGAAACTATTAAATTAATAGAAAATTAATTGCATCAAGAGGAAAAGTCAATTGATATCATAAACGTTCTCTTAGCGAAACTGCTAGATAAAGAAACAAATTTAGCAATTTATGATAGTGCGATTCTTGAATCATGTAATCTTGAAGAAGTTGAAAAGGAAATCGAAAAACAACAAGAATATAAAGATCACATCATTACGTGGAAAGTACGTGCGAACAAAATTTTGCGTCAGAGAGAAAACGAAACCAAAGAGAAAATTAATATCGTTGAAAAAAGTGTCGAGAACAAAATTATTACAGTAAAACTTCCTCGCTTACAGATACCTCAGTACGATGGAAATATATTGAAGTTTAACGAATTTTATTCTCAATTTGAAGAAGCTATACATAAAAATTCGAATCTTAACGCAGTAGAAAAGTTTAATTATTTAAAATCGTATTTAACTAATGAAGCTGAAATAGCTATACGAGGTTTGGCGTTAAGATCGGAAAATTGTGAGCAAGCGTTAAACCTACTAAAAGAAAGATTTGGTCGAAAAGGTATAATCATAGATGCGCATATGTCTAGACTCCTGAATTTGAGTACAGTGCGAAAATCTTACGATATAATAGGGTTGCGTAAACTTCGGTCGGAATGTGAAACGCACATTAGAGGTTTAATAAATAACGGTATAAATCCGAACAATTACATTTGCTTATTGTATCCTGTGTTGTTAAAATCAATTCCCAGGGATTTATCGTTAGAATTCACTCGCAGAACTCATTCCAAAAACGAAATTTCTGAATTATTAGAATTTTTAAAAGTAGAAATACAGTGTCGTGAAAGGAATGATCATTTAATTAAAGACTTTAGCTCTAATGACGCGGAAACACGAAAAGAAACAAAATTTTAATATTTTGAAAAATCGAAACAAAATTTCGTGACGTTTAAAACAAACAAAATAGAAAATAGAGGGAAAAAGAAATTTCAATACAATGTTCCTTCCACTTCGGCATTTGTCGTTGATGTCAAAAAATGTATATTTTGCGTAGACCCTGTAAATGAACATGATTCCATTTCTTGTCCCTTATCAATTGAACAGCGAAAATTATCCCTAAGAAAAAATGGAATTTGTTTTGCGTTTCTTTCAAAGGGGTATATATTCAGGTTTTGTAAAACAAAAGTAATCTGTAAGAAGCGCAAGCTTAAGCACAGTGAATTAATTTGCGATAATCCTACCGTTTCCTTTCCCCCAGTAGAGTTAGAGATAGGTGACAGCCAGGCTGAAAAAACGCAGAGTGTTTTGACTTCAAAGGCCGTAAATACACTTAACGAAAGTAGCTAGGTTTTACTTGAAACATGTACAGCTGTGATATTAAGTAGTTCAACAAAGAAAAAAAATAAATATAATTCTTGACAACGCATCTCAAAGATCCTTTTTTAAAAAAGGAAATAGCTGAATTATTAAAATTACCCATCATTAGACAAGAAGGTTTATTAGTTTACACTTTCGGTTCTCGCGAACCTATAAACAAAACATATGATGTTGTACAGATCATCCTTTGCAATCCCCATGACCCTGAAAAGAAAATCGTTATTGAAGCACTGCTGACAGATATAATTTCCAATTCTCCTATTAAAATATCAACAAATAAATTAATGAGAGTACTCAAGAATAATTATTCTCAAATATCGAATATAAATGAATCGTGTGGAGGTGAGATAGGCTTACTTATTGGAGCACAATACTTTTGGGATATTCATTCAGGGGATAAAGGACGATTAAACAAATCTTTATATTTAATTGATACATTATTTGGAAAAATAGTACAAGGTCGCGTTTCACAATTCGGACAAAATTGCAGTCACGAAGTTTGTACTATGAAAATCGAATGTTGCGGTGCATTGAATGAAAACTTAACACGTTTTTGGAAATTAGATGCAATGGGGATAAATGATTCATATAATAATAGTTCTAAATTTGATAAAGAATTTATTTCTAAATTCGAAAGTAATTTGGAATTTAAAGATGGAAAATATCAAACTAAATTATTTTGGGATGAGGTGCCCAGCAATTTGGGGAATAATTTTTCCATAGCAAAACGTAGGTTTGATAATTTAAGTAATAAAATGAAAGGTAACAATATTGTTTATGATGAATATAAGAATATTGTTCAAGAACATTTAAATTTAAATATTGTTGAGGAGTGCGCTTCTGATTTGCGAAATAATTCATATTATATGCCTCATTCTGCTGTAGTTAGGTCTGATAAGGAGACTACGAAAGTTTAGATTAGTCTTTGATGCGTCATCGAAGGGAAAAGAATGCAAATCTCTAAATGATTGTCTGTCTTCAGGACCAGCCTTGAACCCTAGTATTTTAGATGTTCTCTTAAAATTTCGCGAATATCAATATGCTTTTAGTAGTGATATTCAGGGAACATTTTTGACCATCGGTATTGATGAAAAGGATAGAGATTATTTAAGATTTTTCTGGTTTCCAAATGAAAATGATTCGAAATCGTACAAAATTTTGAGAATGACTCGCGTGCCTTTTGGGGTGACATCGAGCTCTTTCATACTTGCAGCGACTATTAAGCTCCACATTCGAAAATATAGTCAGGATCAGGAGTATCGGGAAACTTATGAAATGCTTAATTCAGCTCTATATGTAGACGATCTCTTTTACGGTGCCAATACAGTCGATTAAGCTTTAAAACTTTCTCAGAATGATGTAAAAATACTTAAGGAGGCGAACATGAATTTAAAAAAATTTAAAACAAATTAGAATGAGTTAAGGAGTTTATGGCGTAAAAGAGGTATATCTGAGGCGAGGGAGTCAAACGAACATCTTATAAAGGTATTAGGAACAATTTGGAATACTGTGGAAGACACTTTTAAGTTAGATGTACAACCTCTTGACATGGTTGAGAATTTGAAGAATTCTAAGCGTAGTGTTCTTCAAACTGCATCTAAGATATTTGATCCAGTTGGTTTTGCTTCACCCTTTATAATAGTCATTAAATTATTGATGCAAGAAATTTGGGAAGGAGGACTAGGATGGGACGAAGAATTATCCACAGAAATGAAAAAAAAATTGGAAAATTGATTTGCTCGGATATATATATTGAAAAACTTAACGATTGAAAGAAAGTATTTTTCCTTTCCATTTGAGTTGGCTAAAGAACTCGAACTTCATATTTTTTCCGATGCAAGCCCTAGAGCGTTCGGAGCTGTATCATATATTCGTTACGTGAGAAGCGATAGTATTATTGATACTAGTTTCATTACAGCAAAATCAAGAATAGCACCTCTTAAGAGGTTAACACTACCTCGACTTGAATTGCTAGGAGCCGTAGTAGCTGCGAAAATTTGTAGGCATATAAAAACAACATTGTTGTTACCAGTTAATGAAGTTTATTTGTGGAGCGATTCCTTAGTCACTCTTCATTGTATAAAAGGAACAGCTTCTAAATGGAAACCATTCATAAGAAACAGAGTATCAGAAATCCAGGATTTAACGGATCCTGCTAATTGGTACCACTGTAGAGGTATTGATAATCCCGCAGACTATGTTTCTCGAGGATCAACTGCAGAAAAGCATATATCAAACCCAGTTTGGCTTAAAGGTCCAGATTGGCTTCGACTAAAAAAAGAAGAGTGGCCAACAGGGCCCATGCATGATACTTTTCTAGAAATATCTTGTGAAAATTCTCCAGATGTATATTGTGAAAAGTTAATTAAATTAAATGACATATCATCCTTTGCTTGCGAAGTTCAAACGAATTTGATGTCAGCTATAGATTTGAAGAAGTATAATAACTTGCGAAAATTAATTCGTGTTACTTGTTGGGTACTTTGATTCATCTATAATGCAAAAAATGAGATTAAAAGATCCAATGAATTAAGTGCTGAAGAACTCGATGGTGCCGAAAAATTATGGATAAAATTGGTACAGAAAGAAGTCTTCGCTGAAGAACTGTTTTGCTTAAAACAAAGATAACCAATTTCAAATACTTCTTCGATATTAGAATTGAATCCCTTCCTTGATGAAGACGAGATAATTCACGTTGGTGGAAGACTTCAAAAATCAAAGTTCACGTACCTGATGAAACATCCTATTATTATCCCTGCAAAACATCAATTTGTGAATTTGTTAGTGAGGGACGCTCACAGTAAAGTATTCTACGGTGGAGTTTCTGAAACTTTGATGGAGATTCGGGGAAAATATTGGCTAATTAGAGGAAGACAAACTGTGAAAAACATAATGCGAAAATGTATAGTATGTAAGCGATACAGTGCATCACCAGGTATACAGGTTATTACTCCTTTACCAGCTATTCGATTAGAACAGTCATCACCGTTTTCTGTGGTTGGTATTGACTTCGGAGGATCGATTTATACGAATGACAGTGAAAAAAAGCACTACATTGTGTTATTTACCTGTGGAGTGACGAGAGCTGTCCACTTAGAAGTCGCTGAGAGTTTAACTACCGAAACATTTCTGTTGGCATTAAGATTTATTGCTCTTCGTGGTTTATGTTCTAAAGTTTTGACGGACAATGCTCGAACTTTTAAGTGATCTGAACTAGAACTAAAACACTTATGGGCTCTTATAAGCCATCCGACAGTTAAAGATTTTTACGCTCACCACAAGATTCAGTGGAGTTATATAGCTGAAAAAGCTGCTTGGTGGGGTGGTTTTTATGAAAGACTGACAGGTTCAGTAAAATTTGCATTGCGAAAAACTTTAAGAAAAACTACTTTGATTAGAGAAGAATTAGAGATTCTAATTATTGAAATTGAAAGTGTACTTAACTCACGTCCACTAACTTATGTTTTCTCAGAAATTCATGAACCTGTGCCTCTAACTCCAGCACATTTGCTCTTAGGTCACAGAGTCAATAGCTTACCTCCTGCCAGGCTTAATTTTGATTCCAAATTGATTAATCGAAAAATGCTAATTAAAATATTTAATTATCGCGAAAGATTAATTAATATGTTTTGGACTAAATGGAAAAAGGAATACCTTTTACTGTTACGATCCTTACATTGTACTAAACTTTCAGGTAAAATTAGAGAGTTTAAAGAAAATGATATCGTATTAATTCATGACGATAAGCTTCCTAGACATTTTTGGAAGTTAGGTAAAGTCGTTACTACATTTCCTGGCATAGATGGTAAGATTAGATCGTGTGAAGTAAAAACAGATACATCCGTCCTTAAAAGACCTGTACAACTGTAATACAATCTCGAATTTAAGGATTAGTTTTTGGAAAAAATGGGTCATCTGCAACAACTTTTGTAAGTGTCATTGCACATACACAGAGTTAGTATCAGCTCAAAGGGGGGGGGGGGCGAGATACTAAAATGTAAACACAGACTAAATAGGCAGTTTAATTGACATAATTAACTTCTAAAAATAACTTTTACAATATAGAATCCAATTCTATACACATATCTGATTTCTCATCTTAAAATTAGTTCCAATTTCATAAAATTCAGCTTAAAAGTTTGCAAGTTATAGGGATTAAAAAAATGTGTTACCTAGTGGTAAATGAGTATCTGAAATATTTTAAAATAAAAAAGAAATTAATTCCAAACTTTTCAAATTGCTTTTCACCTAACAATATGGCAAATTCTGCATGTGTGTCATGCCGCCCTCCTGGAGCAGTAACTTTAATGGCCAGATGATTGGTTTTATTAACGTCGCGCATTAGCACAACGATGGATATTGACGACGGACCTTGTAAATTTGAACTTACATAGTTCATACATAGACAATACATAGTTCATGTGAAATCTGATGGCTGGAAAGAAAATATAACTGGAAAAAGAAATCTATAATTCCCCGGAAGAGTCATTCCATGCTATAATTTTAATGAGCTAAAACATTTTTTTAAAAGTAAAAAGTTACGTATGCACTTTAAAAGAATTTTTTAAATTTCCAATGTTAGAAACACACATAATTTTTTTAGAAATGAATAATGATCAAAATATTGAGACAATTTATACCTCTCGGGATATTCAGAGAAAAAGCTACAGAAAGGAAACCTATTTGGGATAATTTGAAGTCCAGTTAATGTATTTATCTCTATTAGATCTGTATGTGTATGATGAATTAAATAAGAATAACACTCGTACATATATTATATTTAAATTGTGTTTTAATACTGCTCTTTTAGATGAATCTGTAGGTAAAGTAAATACTTGTTTCGGTAAAGTAGGTAAAAAAAAAAAGGTAAGGTAAGGTAAAAAATTGTTTCGCTATATTTCTTTGGTTTTCTGTTTCTTAAGAAAGTTTAGCTCCATTCTTATTTGGGTACTGAGTAAGCAGTATCTCTGTCGCCGTTCCCCCCGCCGCGGGGCCGAGATTTGTATACATGGATATGTAAATGCAAATTAATAATAGAAAACATATTCAATTCTGAACTCGCATTTTAATAGCAATGGTTTTTAGACGTGAGGAATAAATTTGTTTACATTTAAAAAGTAATAAAATATTCGAAATGTGCATAGATATCTATAATATGTGATAGAAGCATGAGATAAAAATGCTATGAAGTTAGATTTTCAAAAAACAAGTTACATTTTAGGTTCTTGGTCTTATGTGACCGTTACATGTGTGTTATTTAATAAAAATTTCGATTGTGAATATATGAGAAAAGTTTTAGTATTGAAAAATGAATAATTCCAAAGGAAATTCTACAACAAAGACAAGTATATAACTATTACAGTAAGCAATGAAATAATACAAATAATTTTTTTCGATGTTGTATTTCATCAGTTTGTATTAAGAATGAATTTATTTTTTTCTAAATCCTTAAGCCTTTGGGCATAATTGCTTTCATCATCAAGTGTTCTTTTTATCCTGTCTCTGAAAGGGATGACAATTATCAATATTATAAGTACAGACAAAACAGAAAATAAGATTCAAAAAATGTAATTTTTTTTTTATCTTAGTTGTATAAATGGGACATAATTATTTTACCTTGTTCTTGATTCTGAAATTTTCAACATGACACAGTTTTTTTGATAACATGTACATATGCATACATACCAATCTGTGCACATATATTTGAAAATAAGTTTTTTTTTTTTTTTTTTTTCTTTTTTTTTCCAAATATTATAATTTTTTATATCTACTACTTTTACAAATATTAAACATTCTTAACATTTTAACTTCTTAAACATTTTTTTTAAAAAGAAATAAATAAACTCTTGCTGGTATCAGAAAAAGCTGACTAAAGTGTTTTAATGTTGTTCACATCAAACTTATGATTTATGAATTTATATCTGTCTTCTCAAGAACAATAGATAGCACCAAGCCCTTTTCAAGCACAGAGGGAAAAATAAGTTTAAGTTTTTAAATTCAGGTTTGGTTTTATTAACATCGTATTAGAAAAAACACGAGAGCTGTTGGCGACGGACCTTGTAATTTGAACTTCGGTCAAGTGACGAGGACGACACCTGAGCTGGGAACTCCTCTCCTAACTTCCACACCACGCCAAGGGAGGACTTTGGTCCACGATAGATTTAACGCGCATCCGCCCCGGCTACACGGCGAGTCTTTAGTGGCATCAAGGCTCGAACTCCCGACTCGACGAAACACGCCGGCTGCGAGTACAAGAACATTAACCACTAAGCTACAGCGGCCACTTTGAAATTCAGAAAAATAAATGAAAGACCTAAAATATTGTATTCATTGTTATGTGTATTATTCATGCTAAATAAAGTATTTTGAAAACAGAATCCATCTTAAGTTGCATATTTACTTTTCACTGTAGGTTCAGTAAGTGGAATGAAATTTTGCTATATGTGTCAAAGGCACTATCAGTTTGTTTCAGGATTTATTTTACTGTTTTACTTACAATAGAAGTTTGTGTTATCACATCTAGCGGTTATAGGAATCATGCAGTGAAACATAGCAACACGTCGAAGAACATACCAAACTCTCTTCTGTCACAGTGTTTGTAAAGAATGTATCATATCAGATAATATCGCCAATGTCTCAGCAACAATAGAAAAGCAGTCGTCAAACCATGTTCTCTATAATCGATAGTACCCACATATATAGTATGCAGATATTCGAAACAGTTATACAATTAACATGAACCAATAAAAGAAATTCAATTTTTTGGTCATTGCCATAGTATTGTTTTCCCTTAAGAAATTAAAAAAAAATAAAATTAAGTATTGTGATTCATTGCGTAAATTTTATTCAAACTGTCAAAATGCCTACACCAAACTAGGAAAAAGGGAGCAGCTCCACTGCTAGCTACTATCGAAGCAAAAATTGAGATACAAGAACAAATACCTCGGTAAACTATTTTTTAATCCTAATGTGTTAGAATTTACTCTACAGTGGAGCACAAATTTAATTGTTGCAATTGAAGGAAAATCCATATTTCTTATTAATTGAGTGAATGTTATTTTAACATAAAAGGAATAAAAGATTTTTCTATTTTTCAAAAATACATTATACATTCCTTATGTAAAGTATATATGACATTAAATATATAAATATTTTTTTATTATTTCTTTTCAATTTTAAGGAGCATTCCTGAATATTCATGTTTTTTCAAAAAGGGCAAGATTGATAAATTGTTGAAAAAAATATTGTTAAAATTTGAAAAATAATTTTATGCAATGCTGATTAAATACATTTTAGTATTAAACAAAAGTTTCATAATGATCTTGTGAAATCATTTACTAGATTTTATTTTTCAATTGTTAATCAATGGTTCAGATCAATCAATAGTTAATTCAAAAATCAAATTTATAATCATATAGTTAAATACCTATGGATGCTATTTGTGCACAAAATATTCAGAACATATATATATATATATATATATATATATATATATATATATATATAGAATGATATATATATATATATATATATATATATATATATATATATATATATATATATATATATATATATATATATATATATATATATATATATATATATATATATATATATATATATATATATATATGAAAATATATCAAATTAATTTCAAAATGCATGTATTTTTAAATTTTGGCAGGAACATATTTTATATAAAAACATTTATTATATCCTGAAGAAATAACGATTAATGTAAAATACAATTTTGAAGAAATTCGCATTAATTTGAACAGAATTTTACATACCTGAACTCTCAGCTTTATAAACATAACTAACTTGTGAAATAAAATTATCAATATGATAATATCCACATATCTGAAACTGTGTTTAAAAAGTGTAAAGAGGGAAAGATACTCAAATTAAATGAAATAAATATTTTATAATCAGAAGTTTATAAAATATTTTGGCCCTGTGCTGGTAATAAAATAGGACCTACTATGAAGGCGAATGGGTACCAAGCCATACCATAAATGTATTTGATAATCCTTGTGAAACATTTTTTGAAAAGGCCCAAAAACTGTTAGCACTGCCAATATGTCCAAAGAAACTTCTATTGGTCCTTGAATGTTTACCCAACATGTATTAAAAACCTAAACATTTTTTAATTCAGCATAAAATTATTCAATGCCAGTAATTCAAAATTTATGGAAGTTTTATACACAAGTTTGTAAATTTTTATATGAACTTATTTTAACTTCTGTAAGGCTTCCCTTAGCATCAACAAAATTTTTTGGAAAGGTGCAGCAAAGTAAATAAAACTAACTTAAGATGAAAAAAGTACTAGTACTAGATGTGATGGATTATAAAGCATATATGATGTATATATTCTTCTTTTTTTTTTTTTTATGATTAATAACTTCAGAGCAATTTCCCCCTAAATTTTACCTGTTAAAATGTCATAATACTAAAACAAAAAGATAATTTGTTATATTGTTCTGATTCTTTATAAGAATTTTTTGCTTTATTGAAAATACTATTTCATATTTTACACCATTCTACCAGGGAGTAGTGACAATACAGAGATACATTTTCAATTATGGGCCAAGAGAAAAGTGTATGGAATTTGTATGTGTTTCGCAGTGATAGGTGTGAAATTTTCGAACATTTTGCATTTTGTAGTACTTTTAATTCCTGATTCAATGATAAATATACATTGTTGAAAAAATGGGCAATTACCTTCCTAGTAGAATTCCAGGAATATTAGAATTTATTTTACAGTCGCTTCATAAGATGCAAAAATGCACCTCAATTAAACCTAAAGTTGTCATTTTAAAATAATTTATACATTTCGATTTATTTTTCACCAGTTGTCAGAATTTTAAAAATATGAAGAAATTCCAAAAATGAAGTATAGTGATCATTTCCATGTGCTTCACTCAGAACTTCATTTTACCATCAATTTCAAAGTGGTTACTAAGTTAGATGGATAGTAAATAAATACACTGGTGTAAGAAATTAAAAGAATTTTCATATTTTATCTACGATCTCCAGAACTACTGGACATTTGGTGTGAACATAGGTTGATATAATACAAACAAAATAAACATTCAACAGTTATAATAGATACACATGTTTGTGCGTAACACTCATAGGAGTCCGAAGGTCTGAAACAGCGGTTGCAGAATACACAAAAGAAATGGGTTAATAGGGGGTGCAGCCCCCTTTTACAGCTATACACGCCTTGCAGCGTGATGTCATACTGGAAATAAGGCAGTTTATCAGTGCCTGGGGCAATTGGTCCCGCTCATTCACCAACGCTGTTTAAGGTTCCTGAATGGTTTTCGGAGAAGGGTTGCGAGTTGCAATTGCCCTCCCCAGAGCTTCCTAGACATGCTCTATAGGATTGAGGTCTGAAGACCTGGCTGGCCAATCCATCCGGCGAATATCCTCACTCTCGAGAAATTCGTCGACCAGAAGATCTCTATGTGGCCTTGCGTTATCGTCCATTAAGATGAACTCGGGGCTCACTGCACCCCGGAAAAGGCAAACATAGGGCTCCAAGACCTCATCCCTATACCTCACACCAGTCACAGAGCCTCTGTCAAAGACGTGGAGAGGTGTGTGGCCATCCAACATGGTTCCTGCCCAGACCATTACATCGCCATAATTGTGGATTTCGTGGACATTGGAGGGTAGGTAGCGGGTCCCTGACTCTCCCCATATGAAAGTACGATATGAAGAGAGCCAGGGACCCACCATGACCACTAGGCTACCGCGGCTAAAGAGCAGCATGCAGATGGAATGAAAATATAAATAAAGTTCCAAAGAGTCCCAAATTATTGCAGCTTACTAATAACATAAATTACATATTGTATAGTAAATTTTTTTAACTATATATACATATTAATAAATTATACAATGAGTAAATTACATAAAAAACGTTATAAGAAATAAGTATGGTAATAATTCCAATCAGTCAACATTTCCTCTCAAAAAAATTTCATACATCATTATCGTTACAACAACTTTACATATCACGCAAGAGGTATGATGTATAAACATATTACTCTTTCCTTATTATAGGAAAGGCATATTTTCCAAAACATGAAATTATTAACTTACACAAATGAAATCATAATTACAAATTACATTTTGTGCAATATTTTAATTTTACCACATAATTTATTTTTAAAATTATAAAATCACTAACACATTAGCCTTTTAAACACCTCACAATGATTGAAAGATAGCACAAACTATTTTATGATGAAAATAGAGTTAAAATGGAGAGATAAGAACTATGGGAAGCGGGGGGGGGAGAGATAACATGTTCCATAAATGGAACATTGGCAGATACGTTGGATTTAAAGAAATATGATTAACGCTGTTTAAAATCAAGACTAGATTTCTCATTTAAAATTAAAAGGTAGTAAGTGAGAGAAGCAAATACTGTTAGAACCTAAACTAATAGAACAATAAGCAAATTTATAAAAGAAGACAAAAAATACAAGAGAAATAAAAACTAAGCAAAATTTCCTATAATAAGAAATCAAGAAAAACTGTACTCTTATTCATGGCTCATATATTCCAGGTTTTCTTTTCCTGAAGAAATTATCAACAAATAAAATATAGTAATTGACAGCATTTTCCACGTCACCCAAAGGTATGGTGCATAGACATATTACCCTATTCTTTACATAACATATTTAATAAATAAAAAAAATATTTCTACAATTTTTTAAACAAGAATAATTGATACTTATGTATTAGCCCGTCAAAATATAAAGAGGCTAGGATTTTATTTATGTAAATAACTAAATTTAAATAAAATTCTTTTTTATTTCTTCTTCTAATTTTTTCGTTAGTGTGCAAGTTCTTCGTGTGTGACGTTAGCACAATTGGACGACTACCACATTGGAACGTTAATTGCTCTGTTTGGCGATCTTGGCACGTTTCGAAAAAACCCTTTAACCCTTCTAAGTAAAGATTCCCCCCTTTAACCTCCTCAGATACCCTAAAAAGAGTTGTCATTTTTCTTAAAAGTGCATCTGCCATGTTTCAAAAAAGATTTATTTGAAACGAAATCACCACAAAACGTGAAAAGCGTATGATGCTAGCAATATTTACATTCTTTGTATTTTCCAGTTTTGTTTGTTTGGTTCACTTAACATCGCACTTGGAGCAACCCGAGGGCTATTGGCGACGGACCTCGTAATTTTCAGCCTTGGTCAAATGACGAGGATAATACTTGAACTGGCACCCCTCTCTCCTAACTACCACCCCACCCCGATGGGAGGACTTTGGGCCCCGACAGATTTAACATGCATCAGCCCCGGCTACACGGCGGGTCTTCAGTGGCATCAGGCTCGAACCTACGACTCGTCGAAAACCGCCGGCTACGAACCTGTTGTCTTATCCACTAGGCTATCGCGGCCAAATTTTCCAGTACTTCTGAATTCGTCGGTATAAAAATTATTCCCTAATCCTTCCACATTCTCCATTCTTCCAATCCCTTGCTAGAGTACCAACCCTTTCAATAAACTTGTCTCGTTCTTTTGTTCAGATTGGCTTTTTTTCAGGCCTTTGTTGGCCAATAAAAATCTCTTGCTGCCACAAGTCACTAGTGGAGACAAAGAGAGCACCCAATCGGGTACGGGTGAGTGGAGCAAAACAAAAGCGGAGCATGCGCAATTTGCTACCAAAATTTTTTCATATGGAATGTATTTCCAATCAGGTTAGCTCAGATGAAATTGAGAATGAAGAGTTTTCCTGTCTCCATCCGCTTTATTAGCGTCCGGTTTAAACAGTTTTGCTTTCGAGTTAGGAGCGTTACATTTGATATTTCACCATGGAAGCGAAAGCCATCGATTCTAAATCGGTGTGGAAAACTGCTTTTAAAGATATTTTAGGTTCTTCACTTGAAGGTAAAAGCTCTAATAATTTGGATACGAAAAGAACCGAATCTGAAACAAATGATACCATCAATAATCAAGACCAGAATGAAAGCGAAAAAAATAATCCGAGCAATAATGATTGCAACGATCGTGAAAATATCAAACATAACCAATGCCATAGTTCAGGAGATCAATTTTTAAGCATGCTTAAAGACACACTTTTATCTGAAAATAAAAATTCTGCCGCTACAAATTCGGATGCCGGTAATTCTGTTGTTGAGTATGATCGTTACAAGAGCTCTGGAAAACTTCAAAATGATTATTGGGCGAATGATTTAAATTTAATTCTACCCAAAAAAAATATTGATAATTCACCAAATAATTATTCAAATGCAATGGATGCTCATTTTCCAACACTAGAGTCGACAAAGCGTAAGCATATTAATAAGAATTCGAAAGCACCCGTTTGGAGCTCCGCTATTCGAAACTCACTTGCCACAAATTCTGAGTCAAGAAGTTCTTCAAAAGCAACACAAAAGGTATTTGACCTCAAATTAATTCTCAATTACTTATCTTTATTTCAAATTTGCAGTATTAAAGGTTTTTCGGGAATTTTAATTTAATAAAGTATCAATTATTTTTAAGCTCAATAACCTCTATACAGATACTACTTCTAAAAAAACCATGGTTGAAATTTAGTGCATGAAATCCTTTTCAGTGAAGTTTACTATTGTGTTTTTTTAGCATAAATGTAAACATATCAGTTAACCATATATCATTGATTATTTTTTTTAAAAAAAAATGTAGATTAGAAAATAATACTTAGGATTACCGCCAATGGTAGTGAGTGAAGTTTATTAGCGCAAGAGCCAGATGTGGCTATGCTGCGCCAAACAAGATTTAACTGTGGTCTAGACATGAAGAAATTGAAAAAAAAAGACTAGCTAGAGTAACCCGAGGTTGCATTACCTGTGTTTACCAAAGACGGTAAACCCCATAGGAAAGAAAAATATCACCAGGGATCATGATGCCCGTACTTACCTAAAGAAGGTAAGTCCCTGAGGTTCCCTGATATAATCCCAGGGACAGGGTCCCCGGCTATACCTCCAAGTGCTGGATACCCATTTTAGTCTTCTCTTATGATGTGCATGAGCTACAGTGGGACTATTCTGTCATACCTGGTCACCACAGGGGTCTACTGCCAATGGTAATGAATTCTGTAATTCAGTCAATATTTTAAATTAGTCTGTTTCAGTTATTTGCTTCACAAACTTCTTTAGTCTTATTATGCTTAGCAGTTAAATGTTAGGAAAACTCTCCAACAATTTCTAGAGAGGCAGTGACAGCAATATAACATCAATACCTCAGATAGAACAAGCATATGTTTTTACCATAACTTTATAGTTTTAGGTGCATATGTAAAATCTCATTGACTCTGAAAACTGGAGCTATTCCAGACAAACTTACCCCAATCCAGTCAGCATTCTACATCATCTGTCTAATTTGCATGTCAGGATTTTACATATGTACTTTCTTTCACTGTAAATATACCTTTTGTATTTGTTTTATTATCTTCATTTTTAATAAAAATTCGATTTTAAGCTCTCAGTGATCCAATTTGAATATCACTGTCATTCTTTATAAATCAAATTTCTTTAAGAATATCTAGAATCATTCATAGCTGCACCAAAAAAAAAAAAAATGATGTTGGGAATCAGTGGTTTTCTAAAAATTCAAATAAAACTGATAAGCATTACATTTATTTTATATTATATAAACTTTCTTTTTGGTAGAAACTATCCCTTCAAGAATTTATTTTCTTAAAAAAAGTACAAGTATCATGATCCCAAGGGGTCCTAGTGATCTTTTTCTATCCAATGGAGCTTACTATCTGGTTTATATGAGTGACATGCCCTAGAATACCCTAGCAATCCTTCTTTATTTTCATTTCTTCTTCTTATTGACCTAATTTTTTTCTCTCCTTTTCTAATTTTTTTCAAACATCTGGATTGTTATTATCCCTTCTTTGCTGCAGCATAGCCACATCTCTCTCTTTTGCCATTGAACTCCACCATCACTTATTTAGCAGAAATTATTACTGAAAGAAACTATTTGTGAAGGAGAAAAAGAGTTATCTTTAATCATTTTTTGAAGCATTAAATGATTCATCTTGAAGCAATTTAAAGTACTGATTGTGTGTCTTCTCGAATTAGATTTTTTTCTTAGAACAAATATTAAGAAAGTTTTATATTTTAAGATTTTTATTGCTTTTAAAAATGTTCCAATATATGATGTATTTGTTTGCATAGTTACTTACAGTCCAACAATTTTGCAAGTCTATGATGTATTTATTGGCTAATTGTTTAATATGCAAATACCATTTATTTATTTTCCATTATCTTATTTGCTCTGTAAAAATTTTTAATACTCAATAAGCAGTTTCAAATTTTCTGGTTATAAAGGTAGAATTGGTGCAGAATCACAATTTCATTTCTACCCAAAAAACACTCTAGAAAATATTAAATGGACTACTCTATTTTAAATCTAACTGAATAAAATATTTCAGTATGACTTTTATTGAAGCTTTTAAGAGTAATGTTGCAAAACTAGTATCATACGCAGTTTTAAATTATAACATTTCTGGGTTCAAATCTGGTATTAGGCGCCCCTTGGTGATCAGTGACTTTTGAGTGGGATATTAATTTAAATGTGGTGATTTGGGTTATGGTAACCTTAAATTTTGGTTAGCTTTTCATTTGCAACATCTTCATGACATCACTGCTTAAGTAGCGGTACTTTGGCTTCCGTTCTTGTAAGTTGCAAAGTTTTCGACACAATCATCAAGGGGCACCCGATACTGAAATTTAACCCGATTTCTTTATTAGTTATCAGTGTCATATCAGAAAATCCCCACGAAACTTTAAACAAAGTCCAAATTGTTTTTGAATCTTTGGTTAACTACTCATTTTTATGTAGTTCATTTTTTCATACATTGTTGTTGCCATTTTGTTTAATTTGGGTAACATGTCCTTGTTCATTTAGCTTCTTTCATAGTATCACAAAATTGATTGAATGCAAAAGCTTATTTAGAATGGAAAAAATGTAGACTCTGCTCTTACCTACATTGGGTTTCTGGAGGATTGTGTTGTGAAATTAAAGGGAGAGGGTTTTCTTGTTGCTGTTCCTTATTATT
Source organism: Nephila pilipes (assembly GCA_019974015.1). Taxonomy (NCBI): domain Eukaryota; kingdom Metazoa; phylum Arthropoda; class Arachnida; order Araneae; family Nephilidae; genus Nephila; species Nephila pilipes. The sequence goes on from BMAW01047383.1 coordinate 24,884, forward strand.
GTTCTTATACTTTTATGGCAACAATAGAAAAGAATGTAGCTGTTGGAGCTATTATATTTTCTGACTTTATGGAGTGGATTTAAATCTTGTGATTTGCTAGAGGTTAGATACTAACACATAAATCTCATTGATTCTTATAACTTCATTGGTCCAATCACTGATTGGCATACCAATATATACTCTCATTTGGTTGAATTATTGAGATAACCTTTTTCTCTGTATTTTTTGTGGTTCTCTTATTTTATTAGAAGCTGTTTTAGGTATGATACTAAAAGAAACTAACAAACTTTACCAATGCAAATTTAGCAATAATGGAGCTGGATTGAAGGAAATAAAATAAATTATATAAAAAAAAAAAAATCTAATTGTGCACCAAAGGTATCCAGAAAGAGATTAACTAAATGTGGCTATTTTGCACCAAAAATGCATCAAAGAACTTGAACAGAAAAGTATCAAATAATTGCATTTATTAGGTATTTTGAAAATCTGTTGAAGTTTGCTTTTTTTAGAATAAAATATAAATTGAGCTTTCCATTGAAAGGTTTTAAAAACTTATCATTTATGACTTTCGCACTTCTATATATCAAAAGTTTAAGAGAAATTTCATTTTAAAACTTTATATTTTTTTTATTAATTCAAACTCATTCCTTGGTATAAGAGTAGAATTTCAGAAATGAATTCACATTATACTAATATAAATTTTTGTGGCATATAATTAAAAAATGTGTAAAAACATGATCAACATGAATTTGATTAACACTAAACTTTCAAAAGGACTTTTATTTATATTTTTAAGATTTTAACTAAGAGCCATCTTATATGTCTTTTTGACTTTTCTTTAAATAATCCTTTTTTTGTTATGGAGAGTCAATTTTTTTTTATAAAAATTGAACATAATATCCAAAAAACTACAAATGAAAGATTGTGTAATTTGTAAAGTGAAGATTTTGATTGTTTATTAATGTCATACTGAGAAGCAACACAAGGGCTATTGATGATAAGACCTTGTAATTTTGTACCTTGGTCAAGTAGTAATGCTGACACTTGAACTAGCGCCTCTCTCTTCAAACTTCCACATCATGCACTACTGGGAGGATTTATGACCATGACCACATTTATTGTGTATCAGCCTCACTACATGATGAATCTTTAGTGGGATCAGGGCTCCAACCTACAACTCGACAAAAACAATACAGCCCTGAGTTTGAAACCATGACCACTTGCCTTCTGCAGCCATTTGTGAAATGAAGAAGTTTTTTCGAATTTTTTATTTTTTGGATTAAACAATATATTTATGGGTATTACATGCAACTCCCCCCCCTTAAATTCTGCATGTTTTTTTTTAAAATTTAAATCTAAAATTACGTAAAGTCTTTATAGAGAAATACCAGTATATTGAATTCATTTCATTACATTATTTTGCTAGAATAAAATTAAATGAATTACTATTTTAAGATTTGTATTGCTTAGTAAAAGTTTATTAAACAGAATGATAAGGTTGAAATATAATATATAATGAAAAAACTTAATGTTTATTTTTTCCTGAACAGAGCTTTCCATTATTATTGAATATAAACTATATTGCAGTTTTTTTTAAAAAATTTTTATTGGATATGCACTGTATTTCAAGTAAAGAAATCAGATGCTTTTATTTGTTTTATATTATGCACTTTTTTAACTGATTTTATATTTAATTATAAAATGGTTTGCTGTTTATATTACTCATAAATTCAAATATTTTAGGTTTCATTTCTCAATTTCAAAAAGTTCCACAATTTGGATTATACCTTAATGCTTTTAGTTTTCTATAACTGATAAAATAAAAATCTTAAAAATTTTATTGCTGATTAAATCTTTCTTGTCAGCTATATATTTTTATTACCTTTTGATTTTATGTGATTTTTGAATAAGGAATGGATTTTATTTAGATATTTGTAACTTCAAAAATACATTTGACTCTCTTGTATAGTAATATAATTCTTATTCATCAGGATTTTAATGTGACACAATTTATAAATTGGGGCTATCTTTGAATAATGTGTTGTTTGTTTCATTATAATAGAATCCTCAGATTTTTTTTTTATTGAATATGTTATAATATGCTTGATAATAAATATGTTAAATGTATGTGATAGTAAGAAGTATGAACTAAAAAATGCTTTTCTTTTTCTCATTTTCTTGTGATTAAAATGTCTAGCACAAATAGTTCTATAATAGTGGAATTTTTTTTTAAATTAATGGGGGAAATTGTAGTTTGACTTTTGTGTATGAGGATAAGTATTTAATGTTTTAAATTGTATATATCATAAGTTTGACATTTTCTTTAATGAATAAAAATATTGTGCAAGATTTTTATATAAAAGATTCAAATTTTATAAGAACATTTTCCTTTTTCTCCATGATAGCCATCAAAATCATAAAGAATGGTAAAAAATAGAATTATTATTTATTTCATTACATTATAAATAGAAATTTTCACTATTCCTGTATTTTTTTTTAAATTCTACTTTAAACATGTTTACATATATACATGCATTTATCTCAGAATTTTGAAAAACTAATTTGGAAGTAGCTTGAATAATTTAGAAATGCAAAATGATGAAATATGTATTAAATAACATAAAAATGAACTTGTAAATTAAACATATTTTTAATTCAACTTCATGCCAACTCAGGTGTCGTCCTCGTCACTTGATCGTGGTTCAAAATTGCGAGGTCCGTCGCCAATAGCCCTCGTGTTGCTTCTAGTGCAACTTTAATAAAAACTAAAATCCCTCATAATACTTTGTATTCCAACTCAGACCCCTTTAATTAAATCCTTCATCACTCCAATACCTCCATCTTCATCTATGGACAAGTTCGACTTTGTAAACAACAACAATGAACCAAACTCGCGCGCAAACCTTCCCGACTTCTGGTCATTCCTGATGAATGGGGAAATCAACGAAATTTAACTAAGTTTTGTACATTTTTAACTCAAATTTTTGAAACTTTTTTGAACTCTATTGAAAAAAGGTGTTATATAGATTTCAGATCTGAGGATTTTTACAATTTTTATTTCTTTATTTATGCTAAAATACTTTGTATTTTTTTGAAAGGTTAACATAATTGCTTGCTTTATCGCGATTTTTGGCGACCGATAGTATATTTAGGTGGAGCCGTTTTGCTTAGTAACGTATTTGCTATGATGTATCATATTTGATTTTTTCTTGTAATGTGCTGAATTAGGAATATAATTACTGTATTAGTATACATTTTATTTCTTATTTATTCTGACATTCTTTTTATCAAAGGAAAAATAATTATTAGTGTTTTCGGAAAAGGCTTTATATTTTTGTTTATTGTTAATTAAGAGTAATTTATTTACATGCTGAATTGATTGTACATATCAAATATTCAAAATAAAGTGCTTTTTATTAACTTTCATGCTAATTCGCAAACAATTGCTGAATTGTTTGACATTTCAAATCCAAATTCTTTTATATCAACAAAAGTATTCATGCATACTTTGAAAATATTTTTTATGTTATGTATTTAGTTAATTTTGTGTTGTATTAAATTTATTAGTTGACTTACTTGCCAAATTATATGTACAGATTGAATCTAAATTCTTTTCTTGTATTTATTTAAAAAATTCTTATATAAATATGTTAATTTTATGCTAATTGAAGTTTAACCAATTACTGTATTTATAATTTATTGAAATTCAACTAGTATATTAAATCCATAATGTCATGTATTATATTTCATAAATCATAACATATTTCAAAAAAGCACCAGTAGTGTGTTTTTGTTAATTTCCTGATTTATATAATTAGCTGTGGATCATATTCCCATGAAAAAAAAATTTTTTTAGATAACTTAAAATTTAAAAAAAAAAAAATCATGTCAATTTTAATCAAGTTCAAGGTCAAATGGAAATGTGTTAGCTTAATAAATGTCTTTTTGTCACATGCACAGCCAAAGATTTCCATTGTTAAATAACTGAATATGATGCAAATTATTGGAATTTACAAACACCAGTACATCTTTCTTTTTTTTAAATGTTTTGCCAGAAATTTTACAAATTTAATTTTAATTTTTTTGAATGTAAGAAAAAAAGTGCTACTATTTATTTACTAATCTTTAATTCAAGTTTAAAATATAACATATTGATAAATGCAATTATGCTTATGTATAAATATTTTTTAAATTATATTTATATAAATATTATACATCTAAGATGCTTGACATGAATTCCATCCACCTCCCATAAATTAATGTAATAATATTGTTTAAGAGATTTGTTGAATTTTACAATCTTCAAAATATGACAAGCAGTAGTATTGTTATATATCTTGTGACATAAATGACAGCTCTTTTAATGGATGTTTTGTTGTCGTTCTTTAAGTGTTAGTTTCATGAATTTTTTTTTCTACTGGCAGTAAGAACATCACTAAATCATTATTGGATATGTGTGTGTTCTAATAAATAGTAATTGTAATATTCCATAATCTGCTGTAAGTCATCCTGTTATTTTGTTATTAAAAGAATAGTCGTTTGGACATGCTTTTTGATTTCAGACTTTTCATTTATGCATTTTA
>BMAW01047383.1:49466-80363 GCA_019974015.1 Nephila pilipes
TCTAGATTTCTTCAAATTAATCGCAGTTCTTGAATCTGTGAGCCATTCTTTGGGAGTATCTAAGAATTTATTCATTTTTCTCATTGCCTAATCCAATAGTTGCTAAACCGTGCACCACATCATCGCAGGGTCTTCACAGGAAATCCACATATTTTTTTATCTCTTACTTAGAATTAATCCTAGTTTTATAAGTGATAAGTAGCAGGTGGAAACCAAAGTTTATAAAGGCTTCCGGAGATTGATGAGTTGGGAATTACTGGAATAGTTTAAAATTGTCTTTAGGCAAAACTGCCCATTCCTCAGCTGTTCACAGAGGGGAAGTCATAAATATTGGACACTTTCGAGAAGAAAACTTGTGCCGACAGAAGTTTTTACGACATTGCTTACCCCCTTTCCTGTCAATGATTGACAGTTCTAAGTGTTGTTTGACAAAAGGACCAGATAAGAACGTTGGTCCCTTGCTGGGCAAAGGGAAGGTTTGCGCGGTAGCCTGTAGCAACACATTATTCTCCCTTTTTCTGCGAAAGTTCTCTCTGAAAGCCGCTTTGCAATTAAATGTCCGTTTTCAATTTAAGAAATGTTCGGAAATATATTCTCTGAAAATAGAATACATGTTCTTTCCTGTGATTTCCTAGTATCATTCTTAGTACCATAATTAGAATTTTCGTGCAGTAAATTACTCTATTCATATGCAATAATCGGGAAAAACTATTATAATTTTCCCTTTGCAATTTATAGAAGGTAGTGGCCACAGTACCGTTACATGATATAATTATCAAACTATATTATATACCATTTCATAATTTAATACATAGACATTTTGAATTACCTATTTATACGCTCAAAAGTTCTTCACTCATTATTTTTGATGTGTTTGTGATGATGTATTTTTAGCACCTAAAAGTCTGAATAAATTAGTAATACTTTTGAACAATGAAGGAAAATGTTCAATTCCTTAAAAGTTATATTTCATATTTGCTGAGCTATATATATATATATTATAAATGAATTTTGAATTAATAAGTCTTGTAATGTTTTAATTTTCATTGAGTTTAATAATTTCTGTAAATGAAAACTGGGAAAAACTATGACATGCAATGAAATGCGGCTATTGTATGAATATTCACTAGTGTAATTATGAAGAAAAACTTTAACTATCCCACACAGCAATATATCTTTTGAAATATTTGAAGGCGTTACTTTAAACTTTTAACATTGCATTTGCCAAATGAATGTTTATTTCCCTTTAGTCAAAGATTAGATATTCAAAAACATGTTTAAATGTATGTAGCATGATCACATATTTCAATTTCTCTATCTTTAGTAAACACATTAAAAATTTGTAAGCGTTATAAAATTATTTTGTATGTATCTAAATAATTTATGCAATCATATACTTAAATGTTGAAATTTTTATTTTGAATTAAGGCTGAAGTTCTTCAAGAAATGTACAATATTATAATCTTTCGAAAATTTAGATAAATATTAGTCTTTATAATCAAGAAGTTGAATTGAAAAGAAAAGAAAAATATTGAGTCTTTATGAATGTTATACAATTTCAATTAAATACCGATTTTCTCAAATCAGCGGTGATTGATTAAAAAGTTTTATTAACGTCGCACTAAAAGCAATACAAGGATCATTGGGGACAGGCCTCGTAATTTTGAACCTCGGTCATGTGACGAGGATGACACCTGAGCTGGTACTACCTCTTCTAACTTCCACACCACGCCAATGGAAGGACTTTGAGCCTCGACAGATAGAACGTGCATCAGTCTCGACCACACGGCGGGTCTTCAATGGCATCAACTCAATGATGAACTGTTTTAATATTGTTTAATTCTCTGAAACTCAAAATAAATATCTGTGAAGTGACACACACATTATACGCTAATAAAGAGCAAATGTACTTTAAATATATGTTTGTTTGAAAATTCTTTACAAGCATCGATTGTCTAAAAATCAATAAATATGATATATTTTTTTAAAAAAAATTAGTTGTTCTTTTTGACAATTATATTACTGATCCATTAGTAATGACTTCTTATCAAATAATAATTGAAAAAAGATGTATATTATTCTTAAGAAATGTCTTATTTTTTCTTCTTCAAAATGAGTAAAGTAATTGATAAATATATTTTTTCCACATAAAAAGTTATTCGTGATTGATTGAATCGTTTGTTTTTCATATATGATTTCAATAACATTAGCATATTTTTGGTGTGTGTTTGACAGAAAAATATTGCATAAATTCTAAGAGTTATTACCCAGAGTTTTGAGTGATAAAAGAAAATGAAAAAAGTAATAATAAAAATAAGTAAAGGCAGAAAATACGATTTTGAATTCAGTTCTTAGGGTAACATTTCTCTAATCACGAAGTGTAATAATATTAAAAGAGAACCTGAAACTATTGAGAATCGGGGTAAAAACGTTCCTGAGATCCCCTTATTAGAATTATCTCCATAAAAATTCCTTCTGAAATATATAATAAACATTTATTTAATAAAATTAAATAGTTGAAGCGACCTGGAAAACAAAAACATTTTAAACTAAAGAAAATAGGAACAATTTACATCTAGCAGACAAACATATACTTAGTGTAGCTTATTAATCTGTCATTTTTGATGTTTTACGAAATGCTTTTATATTTTCAGTCACTAAAAAAACCCAAAACTGTTTTTGTGCAAGTTTTCAACCCTGAAATTTTTTATGGCTTCAACAAAATTAATTTTTTTAAAAGCTACATTTTTAATGAAAATGGTTGCAGAACCGTTTTACTTGATTCATCGTTGATAAAAGATAGCTTTTAATGAACTTTGAAAAGTTTCTCTCTCACGAACCGACTGAAACACACTGTCAAAAAATTTTTTTAATCATAAACATAGATTTAAAAATTTAAGGTTTTATGGAGGTATAAGCTGGGCACCCACGACAACTTTGTAAGGAAGGGATTGATAAGAATGATGTATAATCATACGGAAATCGAGAATGAATGCGACATTTGAGAAAGAATATTGAGAATCGTAAGTAATTATCTCGTTACTAATAATACTGAAATACTAAGAGATAATACTGAAAGTAATTATCTCGTTTCTCTTTCTATAAGGTTTGTTACGACTTGTAACTTTTCTTTAAGAGATTGTACCCGACACTAAAACACATTGCGCATTCGAAGATTCAGATAGATAAGTTTAGAATGGTTGAACACTAAAGAGATTTATTGACGTTTTATCTGTCGTGTGAGTTTCAACTCTCTAATGTTTGACACGAAAAAAAAGAAAATGCTAGTTTTTCCTCAGCAGTATTCTAACAACCAAGAATGACAGTATATATTTTTTAGATTTAAACTTAAGAAAAAACGAAGTAGAATATTTTATTTCAAAGCAACTTCTGTAAAGGTGATAAAGTCGAGAAATGTAACACACTCGGCAGAATTAAAATAAACAATGAAAGCGCACACAGAGATTGGCCTCTTACTATAAATTATATATTTAGTGTTTCAGTTTCTCTCGAAGTCTTAACATTTGTATATTAATAAGTTGAATATCAATAAAAAAAAGGCTTAAAATATTTTAAAGGATTTTATAATTGACTACAAACGAAGGAAATATATGATGATATATATAAACTGTTGCAAACATACAAATAAACTACTGTATAACAGCTCAGGTTTTCTAAAGTTTTTTTTTTTTTGTTAAATTAATTTTGATCAGTTCGAATAAATTCACCACTCATTAAACAGTTAGCATAGTATGTAATATTTTCTAACACTCACTTCATTCAATATATGTTTAAATTTTGTTTAAAAAAAACTCCCTTTTTTTCCATTTTCGAGTACTGCTATTAGAGTATAACTAAAAAGTATTATTATTTTCTTCTGCATAAAGTATTTTGCGAAGTAATTGAAACTTTTGATAAAGATTTAATTTTTTACCGCTATTATGTAAAGAAATTATCAAACAGGGATGAATTGAATGCTGTTTCAAAATATATTTCTTCCATTTTTGAATAACTTATGCATGTAAACTAAAGAGGAAACGGTACCCTAAAATTGACAGAATACCAAAGGAAAAAAAAAAGAAAATCCCCTTATTTTAATTTTAGAACTTTTATAAATTTATGCGCAATCTTTCATAGTTCCAGCTGTATTATTTAGCGCATTATCTTAACTATCTTTCACAGAGTGCACCATATTATTTCATTGACTTTTAAAATTTTTTGAATTTTTTTTTTTTTTTTTTTGCTTCTAATTTTTCACGACTGTCATGCATTTACAATTCCAAGTCTTTTTTTACTATCAGTATAATGTATCAAATTATTCTACTCATACCATAAGGATTTTGATACATAATTTCTTTTTAAAATACGCCAAAAAATTACGTATAACTGTTTTTTTTTTTAAAGTTTTTCGTAATGTCTGATAGAATAAAATAATTGCAAAGCTATAAAAAACACTATTAGAACCAAACACACGCACTGAATTGTGAATAAAAAATCGACGAAATTAAGAAAAATATAACTCAAAAATATTAAAATTTACTGTAGTGAGAATTATAAAACATTAAAATATTTTAAAAATAATTAAAATTTTAAATAATTATTTTTTTGTAAGATGAAGTTTTTTTTTCTTCTTTTTGAAATGCATAATTTATGTGTGTCCATGGTGAACATAACTATTTTCCTATAATTTTATAAAATTGCTCAGCTCAATTTCGTAAAAAGACACCATTTGTCAGTGTAATAATTAATACACACATTCTTCCTAAATTTAGGTAATGCAATGGAACATAATTTGAACATATTGTGTTTATGTAAAATCACAAAAATTGTCCATCAGTAATCCTAATATTAATAAATAATTTTAATACATTTTTGTACTGTTCAAACAAATTACGGATACTTACTCGTGAGTAAATTATTCGCAAATTGCATTATAACTTACAAATAAATTTTAAAGAAGTTTCATAGTTTTAATTGATACGAGAAAGATTGAGCTGAACTATTTTTAAGTATGGTTTTATATGCATTGGTAATATTTGTTTTCTTTTGCGACATGAAAGTATGAAATTATCCTATTTTATACAATCTAAGTTAAAGAAAATTTTGAAAGCTTTATGTTAAAAACTACTAGTTAAATTTATAAGACTTTCCTCGATAACATTTTTATACAACATGAATTTCTTCTAAAACCACTAATAGAAACATAAATGAGAAGTTAAAAATTTATTTCCAAATAATGAAGTATGTACAATGTAAACTGATCAATTAATTATTTATTCTTATCTTAAAAAATTGCATTTATTGCAGTTCCTTGTAAACTCAACTTTAAATCATAGAATCGCAAGCCCACAAGCGTAAAGCTTAACCTCCAGTCGCCCTTGCAGATTTTGGGTTGATGCATGTTAAATCTGTCGAGGCTCAGTGTCCTCGAGTTTGCGTAGTGTGGAAGTTTGGTCAGTTGGACCGAGTTCAATTGTCATCTTCGTCACTTGATCAAGTTCAAAATTACGAGGTCCGTCACAAAAATTTTTTCATATTGCTTTTCAGAGTGAAGTTAATGAAACAATTAATTAATCAATAACAGTCTGATTTTAATTGTGGGCGGCACAACTTATTGCTGCAAATCTTTACTCCACAATAAAATTCGTGGAATCTAAATATCACTTATATTTAAATAATCATCTTACAGAACGGCAACAAATGTTACGCCAAATTTGAAGGATTTGACCAAAGGTTTTGTTAAATTTTATTTTTTTATTAATGCATTATATTAACTTTGCTTTCTGTTACTTATGCTTCCTGCATTTGATTATTTACAAAAATAAGATGCATTTTGAAATTGGAATAATTTCAAAAATATGGCTCACATAGTGATACATTTTCTTTTCTTTTTTTTTTTTTTTTTAAAAAAAAAAACTCTTCTTTTAACCCGTTCTCTCCCAGCGTATCACGGGCGATACGCTACCTGAGTGTCTTATACGGCCCAACGTATTAATTGAGATACGCTTCTTGAGAAAGTTTTTTTTGATTTTTTTTTAATGTTACTATAAGGCGTTACAATACTGCGAAATCTATATAGATAGGTTATTTGGAATATTGACCTTGGTCATATGGGCTTGGATTTCTCTTCTGGCTACTAGAAGGGGGGGGGGTAATTGTTACATGATTTAAAGGGTGCACTTGCTTTCCGTTTGCTTTTTTTTTCTTTCTTGCTTGCTTCTTAGAAGTTCGAAGGAGAATTTATGGCCCTTTATGGGGGTTAGGGCTTTTGGTAGTAGATGTTATCAGCTGTTTTTTTTCATTGGGTCTGTTTTTATTTGTAGCAACAGTCATGACGAAAAGAAAGTATTTATCTGATACTGTGCGAAATAACGAATGAATCTGACAGTAATGTTAGCGAAAATAATCCAAATCTGTACATAGATATTAAAGTAAAAAAAAAAAAAAAAAGAATTAAGATGTGCTCTATGCTCAATATCTTGCGTAAAGTGTCAAAATATGTGTGCAAGACATGTGACGTTGTACTATGCATTGAATTTTTTTTTATATAAATATACCATACAGCAAAATAAGTACTTCTTTTTTCTCCTTCCGGTAGCGAAAGGGTTAATATTCTTATATCCCATAGGAATCGGAACTGGTAAAATTCAATTCGGAACTGGTAAAATGAAAATGGTACAGTTAAGGAATATTAAATATTTTTTTTAAAAAAAATTATGATAGCTAAGACAAACACCTTCAAGCATCTTATAAGTTTTCCAAATGCAAAAATATCCCCACCCCTAAATGGTTGACAAATGGAACGAAATAGATAACAACCAGGGAAATCACAGCTGTTTTAAAAAAAAAAACATCCACGAAAAATAATAAATTATACCCAAACTTAGTTTACTTTTGAAGAGGAAATAGCATACTCGCAATGTACAATTTTAAGACAGAAAGAGGCTGATTTTTCTAAAGTCATATCCTTAAAAAGTAGATAAATGAAGCAAAGCGCAATTACAATTAAACACTTATATTAATTTAAAAAGTATTTAAACACTTATATTAATTTAAAAAGTATGTTCTCATAAATATAACTTACTTCCTGGTTTTTTTTACAGTTTTTAATGCTTCAGAAAGTGTTGCAGAAATGTGATGTAATTAAAGTTAAAAGTGTGTGATATAATTAAAATTTTAAAAAAAATTCCTACACTTTTGTTTCCCTAGATTTTCTCAGTTTTCTTCCTTAAAATATTCTCTTACCAACACGATTAATGCACAGTTTCTCCAGAGTCTGATAAAAGAAATGATATATTTGATTTACATTGTGTTTTGTAATCAGGTTTTCTAAGATTTTCAAAGGTGTGATTTTCTTTTAATGCTAAATAGGCATTTAAGAACCTAAATAAAATACTTTTAGAAAATCTGTAAATAGCTTTAAATTTTATCGAAAGTAGGATTATTTAATAAACAAATGTGATTTTTTTTTCCCTCGCTTCTGTATACTTGAGGTCGAGGATTGTTTTTTTAGGGGAAAAAAACTAAATTTTATTCCATCTTAGCTGCTAAAACTGGGAATAATAAATAAGCAATTTGTATAAAACATGTAATTTATAATTATCTTTACTTCCACTTCTTTAATCATTAAAAAAAGTTACTCGGTGGAAACATGTGGCCGCAATAGCCTAGTGGTCATGGTCATGGATTCATGGCTGACAGTTTTCGTCCAGATGCTGGTTGAAGCCTTGATACTACTAAAAACCCGCCGTGTAGCCGTTAAATCTTAGGGGGGTTCAATGTCTTCACGTGGCGTGGTGTGGAAGTTAGGAGAGTGGGTTGCCAGCTCAGGTGTCGTTCTCGTCACTTGATCGGGGTAAATCGCAAATAGCCCTCGTGTTGCTTCTAGAGCGATGGTAATAAAACCAAACCAAAATTCTTTTTACCTGAGTATCGTAGCTAGAATAAAAAGTGCTTATAGAAGCTTTTTTCACTTCTTTTCCGAAAAAATACATACATTAAACATTAGATAAAAATAACAGTTAAAAATAAACAAGCTACTATTTGTACGATATCAACCAATATGAATGTTATATTTTTGCGTCATTTACAGAAGAGATTTTTAAAAATATCATTTTGCATATTTATCAATTAATTGCACAAACAATGGCATTTTTAATACTAAGTCCTCCATTTGTTGAGCTTAGATATCAGTTTCGTTCAGCAAACTGTTTTCGCCAATATAGAAGAAAAACTAATGATAAGATTTACTGGCAGCGTTGTTTTTTTAATACTTACGATTTTAAGAGCTTTAGCTTAATTTTAAAAAAGAATATGAGGTACCAAGAAGAGGGAGGAGGTAACCTTATTGAAGATTACATTCATTGTCGATTGATTTTGTTAGAGGAATTCCTATAAAATTCCTTCAATTATATCTTTGTATTTTTAAGTTATTATCATTTTTAATATTATATATTACTAATTTTAATTTACTTCTGGGCAAATATATGACCCAAAATTCAGATTCTTAATAGATTTCTAGGGAGATAGGGTGTAAAAATAAAGAAAGTTAAGAACTTTTGAAATATTTGCATCTGGTCATTCTACCCCCCCCCCTTTTTTTTTTTGCCGAAGGCATGTCTTTTCTGAAAGAGATTGGCTTTCTGACCCCTCCCCAAGGAACAGCATTTTCTAAAAGCCTTCAAGCTGATTCTTCCCCTGTAAACTTCCGCTGCACTGTGTTTGGACGGCGCCAAAAAATATTAAATGAAAGCAGACCAACAATACCACTTCCCTCAAAATGTGTGGTCAGTCTGTTGCGGCCCCTTTTAGATCATATATTAGCTTTCCCCCTTTGACGGGAGCAAGGGATTTTAAAGGGAAGTGCGATTGAAACGAAAATGGAAAGCTATTTTTTGTTATTAAAAGGGTATCGGTAGTTAAAATGCTCTCGGTTATGGTGGATTCAATGAAAGTAATTTTCACAGGATTGAGAGAGAAAGCGCGGATTCCATTGCTGTGTGCAAAAATAGGCTAGGCTTGGATAAGAGGATTTCTGTAGTTAGTTCGTAGGAGCGTCTAGAAAGCAATATGAGTGTCGATTTGGAGATTCGAAGGTCTGTGTTTCTAATGTATCAGTCAATCACAATCGTGGGAATCTTTTCTTCTTGTCAGAGGGAGTACCGAATCTGACTCGGCATTGCCAATTTGAGTGATGGTTATATTGAATGTTTGTTGATAACTAGTAAGGATGTAAAATATAGCTTCTTGGAACTTTTTATCTTTCTTATAGATTCTCAAATATTTTAGTTACCATTAAAATTTCTTCGTTTCCCGCCTTAATAGCGTAATTGAAATTGATGGAAAAAAAATTTAAATTATCTAGTATGTTTTTGTATCACTTGGTAAATATTATCTTAAAAATATTCAATGTGTATTCTTAATAAAATGTATCTATATATATTTACCAATAGATTTTAGAATGCATTCTTGTTTTGCTGTTATTTAAGAGTAAGGGAATGATATATTCTTATTTATTCTATTTTATGATAACTAATAATAAATGTTTATAAATATGTAGAGAAAACTTTCTTTAAATGTGTGTGTGGACAGTTAAGACAGAGAAGAATTTTTTTTTTTACAAATTATCACCTGTGCGAAAAAAATTTTGTGATCTTATATAAGTATAAATTTGATTATTTATTTTAGTAGAAATTATCCCTTATTTCTTAAAAATATTCAGTCTCTTAGCGATAAGTTAATAATAATTTCTCCTGAGAACTTTTACCTTTTTTATACATTTGATTCATTTGTTTTATTAATGTCGAATACTTTACTTATTATACTTAGAAGCAAAATTAAGGAGGAAGAAAGAGGGAGGTTTTTATAGAATAAAAAACCATAAATAATAAATTCTTTATTCCTCAGAGACTTATTAAGAATGCTTTGCTTTTCAAATGGAATTTAGTAAAAAAAATGCCATTGTTAATAAAATTTCATAAATTAATTTCTATTGAAGAATGATTTGTAATAATATTTATGAAGAAAAAATTGCCTAGAAATTTTGAACATTATTTTTTTTTAAAAAAAAAAAGCGTTTTATGTATATATAAATGTATGAAAGTTTAAATTTATTGTTTCTTATAATAATAAGAGTGATTATTTTAAATTAGACAGAAATAAGTACTTTGAATGCTTTTGGAAAATCATAGAAATAACTTATATATTCGACTTTATACTGATCTGGAATATGTCCATTACTTATAATTATTCATTTTTTCATGCATCTAAATTCTTAATATTTTACTGTTCCAATTTACAGAAGAAAGTGTTCCCTTTGATTCAAATCATACAATATTCTGGAGGCAAGTTTCATTTAATGTAACTCTCACATTGTTATCTTTCAGAGCATTGTCAAGTCCAGTTCACTTTTTGCTGCTTATTCTTTTATGGTTCGTTTATAAAATATTTCATCCATAAAATGTTTCTAAAAGTTATTCTGATAATTAATATGCTACAATGCATATTTTTGCTAAATACTTAGTATTTTGTGTGCACTTTTTATTACATTTTTTTTGGCATATTAAAATATTTCTCTGTCCTTTTTAAGATTTAGAAATTTGCTGTCAATTTTAGCATTTTCGTTCCGAAAATGAAAAATTACCGTACGATAACATTTCATGATTATTGAATTTATAGATTTTCATTGCAAAAGCTACGAAAATTTTTAATCGAATTTTAGGTTATTGTAATCATTACTTTCATTTTTTTGGAGAGCTTATAACGAGAAATAATATATCTGATATAAATTTTGATAGAACAGCTTTCTTTATTTATTTTGTTATTTTCAATAAAACTTAATAATGTAACTTAATTTAGAGTAATTTTTTTTAATGTTTCAGATGCATCCTTCATTAAAAAATATAAATGTACGAAAATAAAAATACGAGAATAATCTTCAGTAATCCAATAATAACGAAGGAAAAAAAACTCAATTTCAATGTTAAAGGATAAAAATTATTTATTCTAGTACTTACGGTATTGAAAATCACAATTTTTTTTTTTTTAAATTTTTTAATTGCTTTAATTTCTATTCGCTATTTACTACACAACTTCAATATATTTCTTCAAATTGGTAAGCATTTTTTTAAGAAAAAATTTTTCGGTTCATTTAAAATATCAAACAAAACTTTCAGGTAAGCAGCAAGAAGATAGCTGGAGCGCGATTAAGCCGATCTATTTACTTTTATTACATAATTAATTTACTTCTTCAAATAGGTAAGCGTTTTCTTAAAAATATTTTTCAATGGTTCATTTTAATAGCAAGAAGATGGCTGGAGCGCAGTTTAGACGACAACGCTTTTCAGAAAACAAGACCGTTTGAAAAATGGTAAACATCCAGAAAAACAGTGTATTACTACGCAGAGAGTTTTCTCCGCGGATCGTCTTGCGCACGGTTGCTACAAACTGGTTTCTCCCAAGGACAACGCCTTGGCGATCAGCCTTCAACTAAAAATTAGGATTTGGCGGGGAAAAATCTTCAACTCCGTAAACTGAAGGATCCCCAAAACTCCCTGAAAACGGAGCAAGAGCCAACTTCAACTGGAACGAACAATCTCACTACCTCAGCGCTCAATCCCGACTCCCCAAATTAAAACATCTAAAATGTTTACATAAAAAATGCCGGAAGTTCCCATGGCTCATGCAAAACCCCGCCAAATGTTCGCCAAGGTTACTATAAAACAGAATCGAGCAATGTTTGAAACGAAATACACATGATTATTAACCAAAAACACATTAAAAAATGAATAATATAACAGAACACTAACCTGTTATGAAGTGCTTATTACAAAGCACTGAATTATTATTTGCCTTCCAGTCTTTTCGTTGTACAGCAGCCTCCCATTGTAGTCTCCTAGACGGACTCTTAAGGAAAAGATACATTTTAACTGCCGACAGTAAATTTGTACCAGTTCTCATGCAGCATCCAATTGCGGAAAAGAAAGTTCCATGTCGACTCTTTTTCGCAGAGCTCATTTCAAAGGCAAAAAAAAAAAATTCTTGTAAAAATATAAAGAAAAATCTACGTACTTCCGTATAGGAACGTATACAAAATAATGGAGATATCTCTATAACCGGAAGAAGAGAAGGTTTTCAAATACTGCAGCGCCCCCATAGTAAGCTTTACGGTTGAACTTGTCCATTCAGCTGACATCAGTTTTTAGCTTACTCAGTCGTCACATCCCTACCTCCCTTCACTCGAACTAGTTTGCTGACCATTGCTGTACACCCAGCCAAACAAGAACCATTTTTACTTTTCCCTTCCTTCTGCTTTCATATCACCAAAAAAAGTTTAAATAATATTGTATTTATTACTATTGTAAATTTACAATAATAATAATTAAAATTGTTTTTAAAAAATAATCATATAAAATAATACTCTCCTCTTGCTGAGGATTAGACATAGTCTATCCAAGACATTGAGGGAGGAGGGGGTAAAATGATATTAAAGATGTTATAAAAAATTTTATAATCTTATCTTACGATAAGATTAGTTAAAAAAAAATTGAACCTTTTAAAAAGTCTCATCTTCATTGTAAATAATTCATTCACTTTCCTCTCCTTTTCCTTTATTCATGTTTTTTTTTTTTTTTTAAATTCATATGTGCATTAAAGTACATTTTTACTATGTTGTTTTTAATATTAAAAAAAATTCAAGTCTTCTATATGATACTGAGTAAAGAGTCCACTGGACTGGTACTCGCCACTATATGATTATTGTTGACGACTAAGTATCTAATTATTCAAGGCTTTCCACGGGGTTCGGTACTTACATCCGCTCTGTGGAATTTGTATTTTAATTCTATTTTAAGTATTCATTTCGAAAACTTTTTTGTTCAAGTTTTTACGGATGATCTGATGGTTATTTCCTCCGGAAATTCCAGGTGGCCGCGGTAGCCTAGTGGTTAAGACATTGGACTCGCGGGGGTGATGCACGTTAAATTTGTTGGGGCCCAAAGTCCTCCCATTGGCGTGGTATGGAAGTTAGAAGAGGGGGTGCCAGCTCGGGTGTCGTCCTCGTCACTTGACCGAGGTTCAAAATTTCGAGGTCTATCGCACAATAGCCCTTGTTGCTCCTAGTACGACGTTAATAAAACCAAACCAAACTGGAAATTCCAGAAGAAATCTAGAGCTTAATACCAATATTTTAATTAATCTTATTGTTAACATCTGGCTCAGCTAAGGTTGGAGCTCTTGATTGAAAAAACTGCGTCAGAGATTTATTTAGGTGCCCATCAATTCATAACAAAAGAGTTCATGGTGGCAGCGTTTTCAGTCGAAACCCAATTTTCAAACTAATTAATATTCTCATATTAAAATTTATAAATTTTATCGATATTTTGGAATTCCCATTGACTGCTGAAGAATTATGAGAGAAAACAAACCCCAAAGTAAAAGTGTTAAGAGTTTAAAAATTTAATTTTGGTGAGTGATTAGTATCAAATCGATAAACAATTTATTGAGGAATATTTAGAGTCGGTAAAATAGTAGATAGAAATGTTTAAGAACAAGAACTATTAACTGCAAAATCTGTTCTTGCATTTGAAAAAATAAGCCATGAGAAAGTAAAATTAGACATAGAATTAGGAAAAATAGATTAAGAAAAACTCTAAATTGGAACATCAAAGGTAAACGAACGATTTGCGGCGAATAAAGTCTGAAATAATGAATCAACAACAACAATCAGATGATTCTCGAGTACCTGTACTTGGAACATTTTACTCTGTGTGATTTTAAATTTTATTAGTTTTAAAAAGGAAAACTGCATGTTAAATATGTGCTCAAGCACATTTGACTTGCCATAATATAATAGAAAGAGAAGGTGGAAGGCAGGTAAGATAAAAATGGTGGTGTAATAGTTAGTATTTACAAGATGAGATGGAAATTTTTTTTGTTTTAAGAAAAAGAATTTTTTTCATCCTCTTTTACCTTGTTTCAACCTAGGTAACCGACTCTGCCATCGTACTGAGGGTAGTCTAGGGACAGACAAGTATCATTTCTTTTTAGTAAATGAAACAAACTCAATTTTTTTTAATGTGGAAGGAAAGAAGAGAGATGGAGAGAGTGAGATATGAAAGAGACACATATCTTCAGCGAAGACTCCAATTGGCACAATGTTCATATATTAATTATATCATTTATATAATTGAAAAAGATTCTTCTATTTTTGTAAAAAAAAGTCTTTGTTTTTATATGAGAAAACTTCTCCAGTGGATTTGAAGAGTTGGTAAGATTCATTGATTTTGTTTTTATTGAAGAATTGAAACAGGTTTTTAAAGTTTTTTTTCTAAGGGGAAGGTGTTACTGTCATCGTTGGTTTGTGTGGAGGTTTGGTCCGTAAGAGCTTGATTATTGTTAATTCTGACAGCTTTTTTTTCTTTCTTCCCAATAGTTGGTAGTTTGGGGAGGAGGGTGTTTAAAATTTGATGGAATTTGTGGGCTACCTAAATAATTAGCGGTATGGTTATTTCCACAATTGCGACATTGGGGAGAGGGGGGAGCTATTCGGCGATTTAATCCAAGTTCGTGTGTCATGGTTACCTGCACATTTCAAACACCTATATTCTTTTGTACAAAATTTTGAAAGGTGGAAGAAGCTTTGGTATCTATAACATATATTTAGTGTTTTTCGTTTGCACAAGGGCTCAATTTTTACTACTAAATGGCTTATGTGAGTTACTGAGACGATAGATTTATTGTGCACGTTTTAGGGGAGAGTGACTTAGAACATGGGAAGAGGTTGGTTACTTTTTTTGATCGAATAAATGTTACAGGTGGAGGCTATGAGATGGTAGTCAGCTAATTCTTGAATTATATCTTGTGGACCGGGATTGATTGAAAGATCTTTAGTGACAATTTGAAGAATTCGCTCTTCCGGTAATTCGAAGGTGTGAGATTCTATTTTTTTTTTATTATTATTATTTCAAAGATGTGATTTTGAATGTTTCGAAAAACGTAAGTTGTGGTGGGGAAGACTTTTAGATTTTTATTATTGTATTTGAGTTTAATTTCAGTATTTATGAGTTCTATTAACTATTTAAAGGTTTCAATGGGATTTCCAACATAAGAAATGACTAGGGGAAGGTGTAGGGTGTGTTTTTTCGGTTGTTGAGGTATGTGGAAATTTTTTATCTTATTCGTTCTTATATATTTCTTCAACATTTGTTACAAATTCTTTATTGCTTTCTGTATCTGCTAGTTCGTCATCATCTTCTGAAAGGTCAGAATACCTATTTGAGGTTTTAAGAAAGAATTCTTGTTTTTTTAATTTTTTTTTTGTTTAGTTCCGCAATTCTTTTAGGAGAGGTTAGTTTTCGTTTATTTTTAACTTGAATAAAATCATTATTTTTGCTTGAACTGGAAGTTGAAGTACTAATAGTTGATAGAAGTTTGGGGGTTGCTCTGTAGATAATTGTCAATCATTTTTATTTTGTTTACTAGATTTTATTTTTAATTCTTTGGCTTTATTTCTATTCACTATATGAATTTGATATTGAACTTGTTGTGAAGTTCTAATCGAAGTAAGAGTGCAGACTGAGAGCTTCGCTGAAGATTCATGCGTTTTTTTTAATCATCGATTTGATTAATCACCATTCAACACTTTTCTAAATTAACATAATTAGTTAATCTTTTTAACTCATTATCCTCTAGTAAAGCTTCACTAAGGATGGCACTCTCCTGTTGGTCCGGGAAGATGACTTGTAGTGAAGAATGGAGGGACTTCAAACTTACATTAATTGGTTTTCAAGCAATGTAATTTGTAGATGACTTGCACACAATAGAAACGAAGATGAAATTAACACCCCCCCCCCAAAAAAAAAAAAGGAAATGGAATTAATGTTATTAATTTGAGTTGAATTTATATGTTAGACTTTTTATGACTGTTAAACTATATTTATAATACCACATAAATTTTTCTCCCGTGTATATATCTACATAGACTTCCTGGATCCATTTTAATTAAATATTCTTAGAATTTCATGAAAGCACCTTTCTCTTTATGTGTCTGCGGAAAAAAATCAGATACTTTTAAAAAAAGGAACATGTATTTGGTAAATACATAATTATGAAGAAAAGAAAAAAAAAATGTGATAATATGCTATAGTGTGAAAACTAGAATCTAGTAGTTGTCATTGTTGAAATTAAGGAAGTTATTTTATCAATGACTTTGTTCTCCTTATGTACTTTGAAATCCATCAAAAAGAGGTGTTGAAACTTTTTTAAAGATGCTACAGAAGGTTTTGGAGGATGTTCTAACCGTATCCCCACTGACTTCTTTTGGTGAGGAACCATTGCTCTTTTCTGAATTATTTTGAGGTCATTATCATTTTTTAAAAAAAGTCCAGGTAACGTTTATGTTTCGTAACGCTGACTTGGTGTAGAATTTTGGAGAGGGAGGTTATTTGACCGAGGTCAAAAGGCGATTTCCGTCTTCAGTAGCCCTTGTGTTGCTTCTGAGTGCAACTTTAATAATCAATCAATTAGTTATGTTTTGTAGAAAAATGTGGGAATGTTCTTTAGCAAAACTGCCTTTGTTTTTCTCGAGATCACATTTATTCGCAAAATCATTACTAGCCATCTAACATGTAATCTGTAGGCGCTTATCGTGTTTTCGAATGCTGTTGCCTTTAGAGACAACTGAAATATTTGTCTTTTTACAGTGTTATAGACTCTTGGGTTAATCAGCAGTGGAATGCATGTACGAAAAAAATACAGCATTGCCTAATATAAGTGCATTGGGCACTTTCAGAGTACAGTTGAACCCCCTTCTCAAACTTAAAATTGTGTTAGAATAGATTAGGTGAGAAAAGAAAAGTTACTGACAAGTTTATTGATAAATTACTATTATTAGGGGAACCGAAAAGTAATGTCGTTTCTGTCGGATGTCGATTCCTCGTACATAATTAAATCATTTTTTTTTTTTTTTTTTTTGCAATTTTCGGTGAAATGGCCAGCCAAATACCAGAAGAGATATATATCCGGCATTGTATGCTTTTTGAGTTTCACAACCGTAGTAACGCAATGGTTGCTACCAAAAACGTTTGCGATGTTTATCCAAACGCATTAGACTTTCGTTAATACCAAATGTGGTTTTCTAAGTTCAAATCCGGTAATTTCGATCTTTCTGACTCTTATCGTTCTTTAAGACCAACAACTTTAGACAATGATATGTTAAGGCGGAAGTGGAAGCAAATCCGTGTCAGCCAATCGAAGAACTGTCAAACACTCTTACCCAACCTCAGTCGACCATTCAAGAACATTTGCAGCAGATTGGTAAAGTAAGCCGAGCAGGTGTTTGGGTCCCGCATAATCTGTAAGAAGCAAACGAAGCTAACTGATCCATCACATGCAACTTATTGCTTCAATGACACAATACTGAAGCGTTTTTTGATTTCTGGAGATGAAAAACGCGGGTCCTCTATGATAATCCAAAACTCAAAAGGAAATGGCTCTTTTCAAATAAATCGCCAAGAAGTACAGCTAAGGCATTTTTGTGTGTCTGGTAGAGTATTCGCGTGGTTGTTCATTTTTAAGTGCTGAAACCTGGACAAACTATGAAACAGACCTTTACTGTGAACAATTGGATCTAGCAAATCGATCTTAAATTGAAAAGTGCCCTGCAATTGTCAACAGAAAAGATGTTATTCTGTAACACTGAAATGCAAGACCGCACTGCGCAAGACGAACCCTGGAAAAATTAATAAATTGAGATGGGAGGTATATTGCCTCGCCCACCATATTAGCCCGATATTGCGCCATCAGATTTCCATTTATTCAGATCATTACAACATTTTCTAAGTAGAAAAAAATTTGAAAATTCGGATGATGTCCAAAATACCATCTCCATATATTTTGCTCAAAAACCAATTGATTTATATCGATCTGGCATAGAAAATTTGCACACTAGATGGTAAAAGGTTGTTGATAATGAGAGTGATTATATTATTGATTAAAAATAAAAACTTGGTAAAAATTTATCTGTTTGAATTTAATGTACAAAAACGATATTACTTTCAAGTCCTCCTAATAGAAGCAATGCTGATTATTTGCGTAATTCAAATTATTTGGACATTGTCCGGCATGGGCCAGTACACTATTGACGCATACTGCTAAATGTTAACGGAAACAGGAGGGATTACAAGACTCTGAAGTAGATGTAAGATGAGCGAGATTTATCGATAAACGGAACTCTGTAGCTTATGAACCGAATCCCAACACTATCAGAAAGCGATGTTCCTTGAATGGTGACACCTCGACTGGAAATAAGTCTTGTATAGATTAAGATTTCATGAATATCCAATGTCAGGGTGATTTATTTGCTACAATTCTTGCGCCTGCTTCTTATGGGTACGCTGGTCGATATTTCGTATAGGTGGAACTGGGATGCGACTTCCTCTTATGGTACGTTTGCCTTTACAGAGATATTTAAAATTAGTTTTATAGACATAATTTATGCCGCCCTCACTGGGTCCTAAGTTGAAATTCGAATTTTGTCCCTACGAGTGAATGACTAATTTTTGAATGACTAATTTTTGAATGTTGTCTTGTCTAAAAATTTTCTCCTTTATTTTTACAAGAAGAGGCATTGGGTTAGATCAGGGATTGGGGAAGCTGTTTGCATATTTTCCAATAGTATATTAATTTCTGTGAAATTATTTTGACCTTCTCTCAAAATAGGTTCGATATCACTCGCTAGGATTTTATAAAATTTATTTTCCTATGATTCCATTATGAAGAAATTATTTGTTATTGGCTAATCCTCTAAATACACAATGTGTTTGCGGTAGCCTACGGCCATGGTCGCGAAATTGCAACTTGCTTTGTTTCGTAGAGCCTTGGGTTCAAGTCCTGACGCCACTAAAAACCTGCCGTATAGTGGAGCTGATGCACGTTTAATCTGTCGATGCTCCAAGTCCTCCCATTGGCATGATGCAGAAGCTCGGTGAGGGAGGTGCTAGCTCAGGTGTCATTCTCGTCACTTGACCGAGTTTCAAAATTACGAGGTCTGTCGCCAATATTCTCTCGTGTTGCTTTTAAGTGCAACGTTAATAAACAATCAATCAGTGCCATGTTGTAATTCATAATGTCCGTAACTGTTTGAACAATAGATTTTCAATTTTAAAATATATCTAGAATTTTAACATTTGTTATAATAAATTTAAGGGAAAGAAATATGTAAATACAAATATTGTAAAAATCAAGTATATTTCCAAAGTAAGCTGGGTAGTGGGTAAATGAATTAATGTTTTTTACTCCTGCTTGGTGTGATTGAAAGTTTCTGTGTGTGTGACTTCCCAGCTAATTTTAGCACATTGTGTAATACACTATTGAGATAAAAGACATCCATACATGCAGATTGCAACATAATTCTTTTAAAAAATGCTTGTGTATATTAGGTTATTGCTGTCAGATTAATAACTGAGTTTATATACATTTGTTTTTGCCTTTAAAAGTATTTTGTGTTATTCATGTAATTCATGTCTCTTCTGATTGTTTTGTCAGTGATTTTATTTAATAATGTTCTTATTTTTGGATTTTTTGTTACAGACTGAAGAGAAAGATTGTCTAGCTGCTGGGCTTAGAACTCTTGACTCTCCTTACTGTAACAGAGAAGAGAATTTTGAGGTAAGTTTAAGTATAAAAATTAATTTTTGGAACTAGTATGAGTAATACAAAATGTAGCAAATATTTTCTTTAAACATAGTTTAATGGGACAATTAAAGTGAACATGTTATGAAGATTATTTTCTTATAGATAGAACCTCAGTAATGAGAAATATGTTAAAAAATAAATGTTAGAGTTATAAAACTTACTTTTTCCTTTGTGATTTACAAATCAAATTTCAGTCTTAAAAGAAATTGAATGTTTTGTATACCTGTAGTGCTTACTGAAGTATAATTTATAAGCTCAGAAGATTTCCCAGTAAATTGATTGATATTGCTGTATGAATTTAAAACATTCTAATAAGACCTGTTGGAAAAAATAGTTTACTTGATGATCGCGATTTTAAGTTCTTTGGTTTGTATTATATTAAAAGTTTGAGCTGATTATCAGACTATTTGTTTATGATATGACAGATATAATTAAAGGCACTACAAATGTTATTGCTAGCTAATTTTTGATCAAGTTTTCTGCTCTGGACCATAGTGCTTATATGTCATACCTTTAAGGGCATTATATTTTCAAAGCTTTGTTTTCCAATTGATTCATTATAGATATATTTTGATTCTGTTTGGAAAAATATACTCCCAGATAATTAAGTTTTTAAGAACATGGAAGTTTTCCATAGGAGTGGGAGATAATCCAGTCAACATAATGTTAGGAAATGTTTATATTCTTTTATTTGATAGTTTTGCTATAGTACTTTGTTCAGAGCTGAAGGTTATTGAGTTTCCATCTTATTTGTAGCTGTGCACTACAATAGATTTCTCCATAGCACTGTACACTCACTTTCTTCACCCAGTTTCATCATGACCTTCACTCTATTTAGACAATTTTTTCTTCTTGTCACTTTTTTTTTCTTTAAGAAATAAAGCATTTTCAATTTTTTTTTAAAAAAAAAAATGAAACAAAATGTTTAAAAGTGTAACAATTTTTTTAAAAAATATATGTATGCTTTATACACCTACTTAATTAAAAAAAAAAAAAAACAATTTAATTATTTTATTTACCTTTACCTTACTGTACAATTAATACATAGTTGAGCACAATTTACTTGTTCTCCAACTAGCACTCGAAATGAGAGTATAATCATTGCCCAAACTGGTACTCGGTCCTTAGACTGGTATCCCCTGTACAGATGTGTTGTGCTGTACATTTTCAGTAGATATGTCTTCTATTCTCAACATAGTTAAAAATTCGTTGAATAATAGGTTGGTTGTTAATATCTAGTTTATAGAGTCCCCCCCCCCATTTTTACACAACTTCACAAATCAACTGCTTACCGTTCATAGTGCTTATTTTAGATTTGTCTAATTTAAACTAACTTAAATGTAATTTAATGATTGCATAATGCAAAAACTTTGTCATATTTAACTGCAGCAACCATATATTAAAAAAATATGTAAAATAATTATTATAGTTTTTCTCTTGGATTATTGATTGAGAATAGCACAATTCACCATGACAAGCAAAATATTTGGCTGTGAAACAAAAGAAATTACTTGAGAACAGCAAAAAAGAAAATATCACTTATTTTTCGAAGTCATGTCCAAAAAAGAGTTAGTTAATATTTGCTAGATAATTTCATATCTGACTTCAAGAAAGATGTTTCCCTAAGTAGCTGATAGTCCCACTCTGTAAAATATTATTTGCAAAACTTCAGATCTCTTAAAGTTTAATTTTCAAAAAAGAAACAAAAAAGCATATTTAAAGAGTTGTCTTTAAATACGCTTTTTTTTAAACTTCAAATATGTCCTTCTAATCCCTAAATTGTTGTTGAATTTCAGTATTTTTGCATTGCTTAGGATTCATGTTTTCAGAGTTAAAAATTTTAATTTAGGTTAATGAACACTCAAAAGAAAAATGTACTGAAGTACGCTGGTATTATGGAAGAAGGTCTAATCATTTGGTAAGCAGACAGTATGTTCTTTTTTCAATTGGTTAAGAGTGTGTAAGAGTTTAGTGACATGTAGTTTTCTGTGAATTTCTAAACTAATATTACATTTATAAAAATGTATTTGGTATAATAATTACAAGAACAGATATTTTTTTTGCTTAATTTTTGTTAATGTTATTTTAAGAATCGAATTTTGCTCTCTCTGCACTATTTCTGTGCTGATATCAAATCTAGTTT
This sequence comes from Nephila pilipes, assembly GCA_019974015.1. Lineage (NCBI taxonomy): Eukaryota > Metazoa > Arthropoda > Arachnida > Araneae > Nephilidae > Nephila > Nephila pilipes. The sequence continues at coordinate 71,302 of BMAW01047383.1, forward strand.
TACCAAATATTTCTATCTATCATTGTTTTATTTCCTTCCATCTGACTTTCAAAATTATCTTTACATGCTCAAAAGCTTTGATATCTCAAACTTTTCAATATAAATGGATGAAATTTAGGAGGTCTTATACATTGCTTTGCCTCCCCATAGAGACTTATCAGAACCTTCCTAAAAATCGTGTAGCCTGTACTTGATGGAAAATTTTTGACTTATCATTTAGAAGAATTAATTAAACTCATTATGTCGATTCAATTTCTAATGTTCTTGCCAATTTATACAGATTCTATTTTTTTTTATATATGGTACGGAATGCAAATCGTTAGTTTCAAAAGTGATAGCTTTTCTTTTAAAACACTCTGCAAGCATCTTGCACAATTACTGTAGCCCTGGCAATTATAGTAATTATCTGCCACTTCAGGTTGTGACTCATTTGTAACCATCTCAAGAATTTTTCAATGTCCTTGTCCAAGATTCCTTGTGATAATTCTGGAATCTTGGAGTGGGAGGAAAAGGTAAAATCTGTATCTCAAAACATTGTTTCTTTTCTCTTTCAATAATATTCCATTCTTCTATGAAAGCAGTGCCAGTTCTTCACTTGAAACATTCATCTGAATGATAGGTTTGAAGCATATAAAAACTGCTTTCAGTCAATATGTGGAATCCTAAATAGCTGAAATTCTCCCTGAAACATTTTATACCTAGTGCTTACTCCATCTTTGCACTACATATTGTGCTATTATTTGCATGTTTGAGATAGTTTGATCAAATTTGTTTAGATAGTTAAATTACACATTGTTGTTTAAAATTCGTACAAGCATGGAAATTGCGATATATAATTATAATTGACTTATTCTTATAAAATTTGTACTTGCATGCCCACCATTATGGGACAACCAGTAGTACCATAAATTAAATATGTGTAAAAAAATGAGATGTGCAAATGATATCAAAAATATGATGAGATATGCAAATGATATCAATATGTGACAATGTAATGATATCAAAAACTTGACACCTGATATTTCTAAAATTGTTCGACTTATGAAGTGTGCCCTCTCCTTCCATATTCCTCACAGTGAGTCCTTTTGCTGAAAATGAAGTTGTTGGCCATAGGATGCTCTATGAAGTTCTAGAATTTTATTCTTTATAGCACTGTACCTGCTGTAACCATCCAACATGATGATGCACCAAACATTACATGCTCCAACATGATGAAGCTCCAGACTCTTTCCAAATAAAGACTTGTCAAGGATCACTCTGTGTATTGAATCTCGACTTGTCAGTAAAGAGGATATGGCTTTAACCTTTGTGTATCCAGAACCTTGTTCCTTGCTTCCCAAAAGATAGATTATTGGAATAATAGTTTGTCTGCAAATTGTTATTCAAGTCACTACTAGGTGGCGGGAGAGTTCTTCAGTAGTCATCTCATAATGACATTGTGAATTTAATGCCATGATCTTCTGTAGATGCAGTGGTTCTTGGATCACCTCATTTACCAGGATTAGGACAAAGTTTGCTGGAGTGCTTATCCTGTTTGTTCTCTGACCTCTTGTCAGAATGGACTTTGTGAGCTAACTTTTCGTTGGTTTCTATGTTTGTCCAGAAGTTAGAAAAAAAAGTGGGATTTATTTTTAACTAATAAAAATTATGCAAATACTTGAGAATATTTAAGGAGAGGAGATTCAAATAAAAATGTTTTTCTGTCTGGGAGCAGCATCTAGAGGGGGGGGGGTTACAGAGGTGTCGAGAGTACAGAGGACTCACTGTACTTGCTTGTTATGCTTATGGCTAAGTATGGAGCGCTTTTGCCGATCTTGTAAGTTGCTTTGGGAGTTCATCACAGGTGAAGGAGAGGCTGAATTCTGATTGGTTTGCTGGGAAGTTGAGTGGGTGTTAACCAAGCAAGATGTTTCTTAGTCTTCTGGTATGATGGTATGGAGTGTATTTTTCGATTTTATTGAGAGATTTATTATCTGAGATAACACTATTATGAAAAAATGTTTTGGAAATTTTTGTAATGAATTGTTTTATAGAAGGGTATTTTAAATACCAGGCTTGATGGAAATGGTACCTGTAACTTGGAATTGATCACATACCTGGATTTTTCCATTCGAGAAACTCGACAAATATTAAGAAATGTTTGCTTGATACAATCTCAACTTTAAGTCTATAATTGCTATACTTTTTGACTCATCGTCTAAGCATTTCAGAAAATTCATTTCAACTGTAATCAAGCAATTTTCTTTTCTTTGAAGAAACACATTTCTATAAATGAAATTCACAAATTAAGAAAAATTATTTTCATGTTTTTCATATTGCCCGTACCATTCACCAAATTATATATAGAATCTATTTTTAAGATATTACACCAGAAGCTATTTTGAATAATTGCTACAAATGTCTATGTAACTCTTATTTTGGACTTAAATATGTGTATAGATATATTTTTTTTGTGAGATATTTAATGTAACATTATACTTTTACAAATATAATTACTATTAAAAAATATGTTGTATATAACAAGTTGTAATTTGACAGTAAACTGTTATATATTGATATTACTTTCATTGATGAAATTATATATATATGTCGTTATGTGTTCTGATTTTTTTACTTTAAATAATTTCATGGTGGAAATATGTTTATATCAGTATATCCTAATTTTCAGAGTTTGTGCAACTGCTTTAAAATAATTCATACTTCTGTACAAAAACACAAATGACCATCTTTTTCAGAATTAATTTCCAGTCATTTTCTGAAAAATACCGTATATATACAAAGCTAGAAAGTTTATTTTCTAGAAGTTTTTAGAATCTACTTAAGTTGCGAAGAAATTGCTGTGAAAAAATACAGTACATTGCAGTTTCTAAAGGCAAATGATGAATTTTCATAGGCTGGAGAAAAATCTTCGACTTGTCTGAAAGTTTCTTTATCTTTCAGGCTGAAGCTTTCACTGAAATTCTGAATAACCAGTATACATTAAGATGTAATAGGAAATATATTTAATTAGCCACCAAAGGGGCTATTGTTTTAGTCAATGACAAATTGATCACTCAAGCACTTTTCAAAATTTTATCATAGAAATTCTTGTGTATATGTGTCTGATACCTGTTTTTACTAGTAATGAACTTAATTTTCAAAAATATATCATAATAAATTACTCCTAAATTTTTTTATTGGATTCAATTAAGACATAGATAAAAATTAATTCATTTAATGGCAGCCATACTAACATTTTGCTTAAAATATGTTTAATTAAACTATTTAAACACTTTTAACACCTTTGATGGCGAAATCTGTTTTTCACAATACAATGCGTAGAACAATTATATTATTTTGATTGCATTCCCTTTGTTCTACTTGTAGAATTTTAAAAAAATTGTTAAATTATTGTTTTTGTTTAACACATACATAAAAGTGATCAAAATTTCATTTAGCATTTGAGAGTTTTCAATAAATGTTAAAATATTTCTAGTCCTTTAAAATTCAAACACTATATATTTTTTTATAAATCTTTTGAATCACTACATTAGTTTGTGTTGATTATATACTTACATATTGAAGGAAACACTATTTTAAGTTATTACTCATCTATATCAACTGATATATCTGGAGGTGATTTGTTTTATAAGTGTTAATGTAGTGTTATGGTAAAATGTAGTTGTGAATTCTGTGGCATCATCATCTAATATTTTATTAATATAATATAATTTAAAATTTCTCCATGTTTTGACATTCTTGAAGGCAAAAATGACTGAAACTAAGCCTTCTTAAATATAATATATACTTTTGTTTTTAAATGATATGTATATTTTTTGTGTCTTAAATTTGCAAAAATGTTTTTCAGATGAAGCTTACAGCTGAAGAAAAAGAGGTCCTTGATATTTTGAATGCTGCTAGAGTCTTAAAAAGAGTTGAAAAACCCCATCACAATATATTTGATGGTGCTGGTGTTGATGCTTTCAGAGAGCGTAAAAGAGATGCAAAACTTATTACTCGTTTGGAATTTGTTAGTTCAGCTGCACGTTTCCAAGATTTTCCACCATCTCAGGATATTATACCATCGGAAGGTTATTGGGATGTTGAAGAGGATTAGTAATACATGAGTTTACAGGGCGTTCATAAAAAGGGGATCATATTTTTCAATTCTTTTTTAATTCTGTTATTATCTTTGATATGAGCCTTACTACTTGCTCTAAAGATGTATTGACATCAAGCATTTTTCTTACAAATTTCATTACTTTGTTTTTGTTTGAATTTCAGATTTGGATAAGATGAACCATTATGCAAATTGTTTTCTTGACATTATCAATTTTAAAAAATTCTACAAATTTGTGAATTTGAAACTTTAAATTACCTGTTCTGAAATATTTTACTTAGATTTTCATTTAAAAGGTTGTCCAGAAAGACATTGTAAAATTATACATTCAAAGTATAATTGTGATATATGTTGCAAACAGCTATGCTCAAATTTCTTACTGAGCTGTTTCAATAATGCAAAATTTCTTCATTTTTCATTGTATATTCCATACTATTTTATGTATCATTTAGCTATTTCAGAGACCAATTGTTATGATTTATTAAAAAAATTCTGGTATTTAAATAATTTGTTTTAAATTCATTTTAAAATTTTCATTCTGTTTCAGACCCGTGTGGTGTCCGGGGATGACAGAATAGTCTCACTGTAGCTCATGCATGTCGTAAAAGGCGATTAAAATGGGTACCCAGCGTCTGGGGGTATAGCCGGCACCCTGGGGGTTTAGCCGGGTTCAAAATTACGAGGTCCGTCGCCAATAGCCCTCGTGTTGCTTCTAGTGCGACGTTAATAAAAACTAAACTAAACTAAACTTTTCTTAAAATACTTTTTCTTCATCCATTAAATTTTCAGACTGATGTGCCATATTTCCTTTTTTAATTTTTAACAGGATGGTCCTTCCCACCACTTAAAGCCCAAGAATATCCACACAGTGCAACCTAGAAAGGGAAGGTCTATGAGATTTAATTTCCTGGGAATATGTTACGAATAATTGGAATTATCTTCACGAAAAAATAAGAAATTTAAGTATACTCTTTTGTTAACAATCTTGAGATGAGCATGTGTAAATTAATAACTCAGTATTCTTTAATCATACAATGTACATACTAAACGAAGGAGGGCAACACTTATATGGTTCTACTTTTATTCATATGATACAAATTATTCAGGTTGGTCCCATTCTTTCTTTCTTTTTTTTTTTGACAAACATCTTTCAATTGTGATATAACATTCTTTTCAACATCATATAATATGGTACTAAGAAAAGGAATGCTTTCAGTATCGATAACTAGAATATATTCGTAACTGATACAGCTAACACTTATAACAGAAATACAAAGTAACTTGAAAATGTAAAGAGTAAAATATGAAACTATATTAAATATTAGTATCTCATGGATTTAAACAAAACTATTAATTATATTTTTCCCATTAAACATGCACAGAAAATGATTTTTCTTCCTTTATTTTCTTTTTTGAAATTAAAATAGTGTGCAATATTTGTTCAATTATGGTCAATTCTTTCAAATTGATGTATTAAAAACATACAAAAAATAATGTATCTGTACAAAAATTGTTTCAAATCATGCAATTTAAATAAATTGAATAATATATCTTCTAACAGGTATATGTAAAAAATACATATAAACAATCCTATACGAAAAATTCAGGATAAAAATTTATTCTATCTAATGCATTCAAAATTTCCATTATGAACCTAGAAATAATTTTCTTCAAGTTTGCCATATATTATTGGAGTTGTGATTCTCAACATTTCACAGGCCATTCATTCAAGTCTCGTTCAAATTTTAAATCCCCAAATTTAATAAAAATATATCTACACAAAATATAGTATTATAATATTTTTATTTATTGTAATTTTCATTATTTTAAATATCTCCTGAATATTTAATCTTAATTATTATCTCTTAATAGCATACTGTACATAAATTAAACTTTCTATGATTTATAACTTTTGTAAAAAAAAGTTCAAACATTTAATATATTAGTATGTCATGGAATTTCCACTGTAGTTTCAAAAGTGATGTGATATATAAGCTTTTAATCTTCCTTTGTCATAAAACATCTTAAGTAACATAATGATTATAGCAACTTTTCTTATCTAATGTGCCAAAGAATACAGATGTTTTGAAAGATATTTATTAATGTGACATCAATTATCAGAAGTTACAATTAAATTTTGAAAAAAACTTCTCAGCACAGTTGTTTGAAAAACTGTATTGAATCCCTTATAAAATAGATTGCACAAAATTGTTGTAATAAATATACAATAAAATGACATTTTATATCAGAGCACCATGTCCACCAATATCTATTGATTAATTACAATTTTAATCATTGTGTAAAACATTAATTATTTCTTCATTATTTAATTAGTAAATTTGTTTATGTCAAAAAACTAATCATAAAGAGATATTGTTGGATAAGATACTTAATGATTAAAATTTAAATGTGACATTGATGTTGAACTGCAGTTTCAAGAGTGATGTCACACAAAAAAGTTGAAAAACACTGGACAATACAATGAACAAGCGTTAGATTGTCTCAAATATTTATCCTCCTCACAAATAATAATATTAAGCCCCGCCTCCAATATTTCAAAGCATGTAAAGATGGTTCTGTAAATCAAAAATACATGGTGTAAAATGAATATATATAAACGCTAAAGAAAAACGGTTAATCAATCTTTCTTCAAACTATTAAAGTTTTGAGCTTAAAAAATATTAACCTTCATCTCATAACCAATGTTTTTTGCATGTTACATAGGTAACCTCTTAACCATTCCCACATTTTCAAATAAATTATTGTTTATGTTTTATATTCATTATAATGTAATATTGATACCAAGAAAGAATAGCCCAAGACTATTGGATCTTGAAATAAAGTACAATGCCAAAGAAATGTTGATCATACACATTTAAAGGAAAATTAGAATCCACAATGTAAAATGCTTTTACCACCTATAATCTAAACTACAAAAATGTGTACTTGTAAGAATTATATATCGAAAATAATATAAATAAATATTTGTGCTAGTATTCAACACACATGATGACTCGTGTAGTGACTGGGAATGACAGAATAGTCCCACTGTAGCTCATGTATGTCGTAAGAGGAGACTAAAATGGGTACCCAGCGTCTGAGGTTATAGCCGGGCACCCTGCCCCTGGAGATTGTATCAGGGGATCTCAGGGACTTATCTTCTTCAGGTAAGTACGGGCATCATGACCCCGATCCGCCCTAGTGATCTTTTTCTTTCCCATGGGGTTTACTGTCTTTGGAAAACACGAGTGACGCACTCCCGGGTTACCCTAGCGATCCTTTTCTATTTTCGACCCTCCTTGTCAACCAATCTGTCTTTTTTTCAATTCCTTCACGTCTAGACCACAGTTAAATCTTGTTTGGCGCAGCATAGCCATATCTGGCTTTTGCGCCAATAAACTTTACTTTCTCACTCGACCCTTCTTGTCAACCAATCTTTTTCATTGTTTTAGCGTCTAGATCACAGATTTTGTTTGGCGCAGTATGGTCACACCTGGCTCTTGCGCCAATAAACTTCACTATCACCCACTATTTTCGACCCTCCTTGTCATCCATTTTTTTTTTTTTTTTTTGTCTTTTCAATTTTTTTCACGTCTAGACCATTGTTAAATCTTGTTTGGCGCAGCATTGCCACATCTGGCTCTTGCGCCAATAACCATTACATTCACTCACTCACTCAACACACATGATTACTTTAATGCTATTGTGATAGGTATAATTCATACTACATAAAAAATATTATGAGGTATAATTAATATTATGAATGGTATACTCCAAAATACGAACAATTATTTCGGCCCATACTTGCATCATAATAAACAACAATTTTAATGTAAATTACAAAAATCGTTGTTTAGAGTTGCTAAGGAGACATGAAATAATTTGATATTTAGCCAAACAAAAAGACTTGGATGTATTTATATCTGAGTCCCAGCACCTAAACAGGCAGCTTTTACTCCATCTGAAAGAAGAGTAAGATAGTAGCAACAAGAAATAGATGAGAAAAACTCGTTTGTGATAAGAGAGGGGAAGTGTAAAAAAGTTAGGCGAAGAGAGCGTGACGTAGCGCTCAGCTGTTATAGGTAAGAAAGGAGAGGAAACTGGTTTTTGAAGTGAAGTTCCGGGGGATAGGAAATGAGGGGCGACCTTGACTTATTCTCGCTCAGTAAATTTCTCCTCGATATTGATGCGGGTAGGGGTATCGATCAGAGACTGCATGAAGATGGACTAGTCAGAAATGGTGGGATGAAGGTGGGGGCTCCGGTGACTGTGCGGAGTGCCTTGTTTTGGATTGTTTGAAGTTTATCTCAATGTTGGAATTTCTCGTTCATCCCCCAAATGGGATAAGCGTGTAGAAATAGATATCGGAGGTTTGTTTTGTAAATTAATAATTTGTTATCGATAGACAGGACTCACTTTTTCCCTAGGAGGTGGATTAATGAGAAAAGTTTCTTCCACTATGTTTTTTTTTCAAGATTTCTGATGTGATGTGCATAAGTAAGTTGTTTGTCGTGAGTGATACCCAAGTATTTCGCTTGGTTTGTCGAAGAGCTTAATTCGGATTTGTTTTATGGCATATTTTTTCTTGAAAATTATAGCGTTTGATTTCTTTCTGTGTTGACTTGGATCTTTCATTTCACAAGCCATCTTTCGTAGGTGGTGAGGTGTTTTTCTAGTTTTCTTTTGATAGTGAATAGTCTCTTGTGTTGTGCTAGGATGGCGGTGCTGTCTGCAAATAAACATATTGTAATATTTTTCATGCAGAATACTTATAAAGATGAAGATAGAACTCAATGCTCAACTAATCAATATCAAGTATTCAAAAGACTATATATCATTTTCAATAACGAATTTTTTAATAAACTTCAGAGTCTCTTAAAATATTACGTTGAATTTTTTAGCATTTCCTATGAAAAAGTTAAGTTTAATAAAAAAAAAAAAAAAAAAAAAAAAAAAAAAAAAA
>BMAW01047383.1:80463-101646 GCA_019974015.1 Nephila pilipes
AAAAAAAAAAAAAAAAAAAAAAAAAAAAAAAAAAAAAGGATTTTTATACTTTCTATACAGTCCTATTATCTCAAATGTTTCATTACACTGGTATATAGGAATTATGACTTCTTTCCCCTTCTTTTAGAACACAAGCACTCTGTCGGTTCCGACTACAAACATTTTATGTAAATAAAGCTTCAGAAACATAGTAGCCAAGAACTCGTTAAATTATTGACAGGTAGAAATATTTGAATTCAAATCAACTAATATTTTTACGAATTAATATTTATCATTCATTTGTTTAAAAAGGACATTTTCTGTTTCAGAAAGATATGAAAAATTATCTCAATTAGTAAGTTACAAATTGAAGAAATGCTTAGGAAAATTTAATTTCCAATTTCATGTTAATACCACTCAACATCAAAATATAACAATGCAATACTGGCTTTTTCACGACTTTTTTTTATGTTACTTCACATCAGCTTTTATAAATGCAACTTATTTAGTTTCCAAAATTGCTCTAGTAGAGTACGTTGTGCTTCAGTTGAGTGCAACATTTCATTGAATATGAGAGATAAAACCAGAATATTTATGGGGAAGAGGTGGGTTGATATAACCGTCAATTCCCCATAATTTCCTTTCAGAAGGTGTGCGGAATGCAAGCAACTTTTCTGTCGTTCCGGAGAGCAGTTACATTAAACATTTCACTTTAGCTGCACAAAACTGTTCCATTAAATTAATTAGCCACACCGAAAACGGACTACACTCCACATAAAAAAAACTTCAAATGTAGGAGATTTTAAATAATATTTATTTTAATGCAAACAGAAATATCTTCAATCATTACAACAATAGACCGATTGAATAATTTATAGAACAACACATAATAATAATGTTTTTGTTGCCAATCGCACAGGAGCAAATCTCTTCCATAATCATTTAAAGCAAACGATTTTTTCGTAATATTTACATTTTTTTTTTTTTGAGAGGCAAAGAACTATTTATTTATTTCAAACTTAACGTTTACAAATTTAAAACTTAAGTGAGGGGAGAAAAGATCGTTTGCTCCTATTCTTCAAATCTCCTTACAACTCCGCAGTCAAAATGACGTCAAAAAATAACGTTGGAAGCCGCCACATGACTCCCCCTCCAATCTCACGAAAGGAGACGAAACTTTACCCTCCTGCCGGATCTTGTACGAAAAGTCGTTTGTTCCTGTTCCAACCGTTCATTCGTTGTTCCAAAATGAATGCTGGTTTCAACCGATCCATGGCAATAGGACGCTCTTGTCCCTTAATAAGGACGATGAAATCCTTTGGTAGGCGACGAACCACCTTGAATGGACCTTCATATGGCATCTGTAATGGTTTCTTGAATGGAGGCCGGCGGACGAAGACATGACTATATGTTTGCAAATCTTTAGGGACATAAATTCGATGAGGGCCGTGACGTAGAGGAAGGGCAGGACTGATAGTTCTGATCAGCCGTTGTAACCTTGCTACGTAGTCAGGACACCTATCAATGTTTTTCTCCTCGTACAGTTGACCAGGAAGACGAATACTTGATCCATAAACTAATTCCGCAGTCGAGGCGTTAAGGTCTTCCCTCAAGACTGTCCGGAGACTGAACATGACAAGAGGCAGTGCATCCAACCATTCTCCTTGATGGCAAGTCAAAGCTTGTTTCAATGGTCGATGGAGGCGTTCGATCATTCCGTTGCACTGTGGGGTATAAGAAGCAGTACGAGTTAAATGAATACCCAGAAGTTTTGACAAACACTCAAAAAGATCCGATTCTAATTGCCCGCCCCTATCACAAGTCAACCTCTGAGGCGTGCCGAATCGAGAAACCCAAATATTCACAAACGCTCTAGCCACAGTCTCCGCTTCCATATCAGTCATAGGAGATGCTTCGGGCCACCTTGTAAATCTATCTATCATAGTAAGGCAATACCTATATCCACGCACAAGAGGTAACTCAATTACGTCCAGATGGACATGAGAGAACCTCTCTTCAGGTACAAAGAATTGCACCAAAGGGGTCTTAGTATGCAAGTTTACTTTAATTTGCAGACAATCGATGCAAGTTTTATACCATACGCCTATATCCTTATTCATACCCGGCCAAACATATTTCGATTCTATGAGAACTACTGCGCATCCCTGGGTGCGACAAACTATGCAACTCATTAAAAACTTTACGCCTTAACTGATGAGGAACATAGAACCTGTTTACGCCTGTAGAGCTATCCGCGTATAGCGATTTAGCGCCATTAGGCATTTGTATTTTTATCAACTTACCCCTGAATTCCGTGCTACCTTCTAAAATGGATTTCAACTCTTCGTCTTTTTCTTGAAACTTCGACCATAACTCCAAATTCGACAGTGAGGAAAACTGTATTTCACTTATCCTAGACAAAGTGTCAGCTACGACATTACCCTTACCTGATAAGTACCGAATGTCAGTAGTAAATTGTGAAATAAAATCTAGTTGTCTCAACCGTCTGGGGGGGGGTCTTTTCTGTGAAAACGCGAAGATTAAAGGTTCATGGTCTACGTACAAAGTAAAAATACGAGCTTCCAATAAACGTCGAAAATGTTGCATGGCACTATACGCTGCCAATAATTCTCTGTCGTAAGTGGAATATTTACATTATGCAGATGATAACTTCTTCGAAAAGAATCCAAGAGGTCTAGGACCATCAGAGGAAATTTATTGGAGGACTCCTCCCATAGCAAAATCACTGCACTCTGTAATCAACGCTAATTTTGCATCCACAGAAGGATGGTAACGTTATAAAAGCATTGCATTCGCCATAGCTTTTTTAATCTCCTCAAAGTTTTTCTCCTTTTCCGGATTCCATAAAACCTTCCTTTTGTCACGTTTTTTTTTGCACCGATTAAAAACCGATTCGACGGTGACAAAATAGATGCAATATCTGGAGTTAACCTATGGTAATAATTTACCATACCTGAGAACCGACGCAAGTCAGAAATAGTATCGGGTTTTGAGTAATGTACAATTGCTTGAACCTTTTCACCTATGTGGAGTACATCCTTTGTCATTAATTGTATGCCCCAGAAAATCTATTGTGTTTTTACCAAAGTCACATTTGAACTCGTTCAACACGATACCATCGTTTTTAAATCGTGTGGAAACTTCTTCCAAATGCATTTTGTGCTTGATATGGTTTTCACTGGCAATTAGGATGTCATCCAAGTAAGGGAAACAATAATCGAGTCTTCTCAAAACCTTATTAATGCACCTTTGGAAAATCTGTGCGGCAGAACAAAGACCAATGTTTAAAAATGGAAATTCGAAAAGTCCGAAAGGTGTAATAATGGCTGTTTTGGGTATATCTGGAGGGTGCACAGGTATTTGGTGATAAGTACGTACCAGATCTATTTTTGAAAATATCATCTTTCCTTTAACATATACATACATTCTTGAATGTGAGGGATAGGGTATTTATCGGGTATTATGATACGCGATTTAAATCCTGTAATCTCCCGTAGCTCTCCAATCTGATGATCCTTTGGGAACCATATGCAAGGGACTTGACTAATTACTTTTAGATAGCCTGCAAATATCCCTCACCATCATATACTCGAATTCTTGTTTTGCAATTTTGAATTGAGCCGGATTTAACCGACGAGCTTTTGCACAAACGGGGGGAGGGGTCCAACAGTAGGGATGAAATGTGCAGTATCGTGCTTAATTGTATTCTTAGGGGAAACGTTCAACCAGGGACGTCTTAAGGCATGGGCCCAGGGCCTCGCTTTTGAGGGGGCTTCGTCTTGTTCTCTACTCGGCCTTAATACGATCCATGATCAGAATAATTTTAATCGTCAAATGTTATTCCCGAACATGACTGGTTGAAGACGGTTACTTCTATATTAAATATTCCTATTTACAACGTTTGCTGAGTATCGGGAAATATCAGTTTTATTTCTAAAGCGATATATGCCCAATTTATTCAAATAAATGCTGCTCTGGGAAAGGCAGTCACAGACATAGCAGACGCTCCTTCCAGCGTCCTTTTATTTATTTGCACACATGATTTAAGGATTGCTCAAGAATGGACAAGAGATACACTTAAGCCCCCAACAGAAGTGACAAAAATACATTCCCTATTTTATGACTGGTGTTAGGGTTAATAAAAAGAGGGTTGAAATGATCTTGAAGGAAATCACACTTTTTGAAGAAACGAGTGGCCTACAGTTTTAAATCGGCAATTTCTTCCTGTAAATTTAATTTCTTTGAAACAACTAAAGGTAATTTTGTTTTTATTTTTGAATTGTATTTCTTTGAGATTTAAGATAATATACAAATATTTATAACGCATTAAAAAAAGTAAAGTGATATGTAATTTCATTTGCTTTTTTTTACAGAGAGAATTATAAAAATAATATCCAGTTTGAAAAAATTCTGCTTTTGTGTGTATGTTAATTTTCTCTCTCCCTCTGAACAACATGAAATAATCTCTTTACTGTTTATAAAATTATATATAAATATTTCAATGGGCTCTTTAGAATATTTTTTATATTGATTAATATGCATAAATGTGCGCTTCCTTCATTTTGAATGCACTATGAACTTCCAAAAGAATTTTCGATGTGTATTGTAATTCAGAGAAATATTTTTTTTTTTTTGCCTTTAATATGGAAAGCAACTATCAATTCAAATAATTTTTTTTTTTTTTTTGTTATTATTGAAACCCAAATAAAAAAGAACATTTATAAAACGAATATATTACAACGATTGCAGTAATGTAATATAAATGTAGAAAACAATCACTTAACAGGAATCCTAGAAAACGATTTGATAATTAGATAAATAAATACCTGAACAATATTTTAATTTCTTAAGAGTAAACATCGGAAATGGAGAAATTCTCGCCTAACACAGCACAAAATAAAAGATTTTTAGTGTATAAGACCCCTCACTAAAAATTTTCTATTTGCTTGTGTACGTTTGATCAGATTTTCCTGTAGAAAATTGAAATTTATTATATGTACTTTAATTTTAAATATAATACTTTAAAACTTATAATGTATTCATACTTTATCACTTATTAATACTTTATTATTTACTAATAATTTATCACAAATTGGTATAAAATACCTTTAATGAAAATTACTTACATAAATGTTATTCTCCTAATTAATAATTTATGTAACAACGTTCTTTAATTTTTGGTATCTATGACTTCTTTTTTATCATAATTCTTTGTTTCGTTTGATAAGCATAATAACAACGATATTTATATTCCGTATAGTTACAAACATATATTTTTCTGAGAATTCTTAGGAGATTTCAAAATTATGTAAGACAGTACAATATCGAAACCTAAAAACCTTTTACAGTTTTTTTTTTTTTTCCTGCGTGTCATTTCCATTAAAATGGTTTACTCAATATTTTCTTCGATATGATTTTACATTAACAATTTAAAAATAAAAAATATTTAAGGAAATCTAATAATTAACTATATGTGATAAGTCTAATATTGATTTATATTAGTATATAGTACATATGTATTTCTTCATAGTAATGATAATTTGAAATATATTTTGTACATTAATAATAATAATTAAATAATCATAATATGATGATAGAAAAATTGTATACAAGAAGTAGTAACTTAATTGAAGCTATATTCTTTCTATCCACGAAAGAGTTCAAAAATTAGTTAAAAAATTCCATCTTATCACCTTCAGAATTCCTACGAAAACGAGTCATATATTACTCTCATTTTATACCCATTTTAATTTACAAACTAGCGAGCGAGTTTTCTTCTACTTTTTCTTGAAGAGAACAACAACAACAACAACAACAACAAAAAAAAGCGAAATTCTACACATAGTTATGTACAGATTAGGGAGATATGGCATAATGGGTTTTAGAACAGTGAAACGTTTTGAAAGTGGAGCTGCGAAACGCAAAAGATCGAAGGAAAAACAGGAATCTATTGATAAATTACCGAAACTAACCCAGTTTTTCTTTAACACAAATTCTACCATCTACATCTATCTTTACCACTTCTATCAGTACATCTAACATCTAATAATATATCTGAAGTTGAAGGACAGGGAAGAACAGACTATTTAAGTATTCGAGAAGGTACTATAAGACCTTTTGAAATAAGTACAATAACTGATGACGTTTCAAATATTTTTATTGCAAGTATAAATCCAGGGCTGTGGCTTTCATATATTGACTAGAATTTACAGTCTTACTGGGTTGAGAATGGTCATCCGTTCCAACAAACATAATGATTTTGAAAAATTAGGGCGCATATACAACGAGCCAAACGATAACACTAAAACAAGCTACCTGTCTACGATGTAGTTAAAAAAAGAATTATGCATTGGTAAGGTTGTAGACCAGGAATGGTTAGTATATTCTCCGTCACAAGAAAATATATATGGTTTTGTATGTAAATTGGTTTCATTTACCAATTCTGCATTCAGCAGTAGAGGATTTAGTGATTGGAAGCATGCAAGTACGACTATTTCACAGCATGAAAACGCACCTGAACACAGAAAATGTATGATGAGCTACTACAGCCGATTACAGTTATCTAGTCGCGTAGACAACCAACTTATTATACAATTCAATGATAAACGTCATTATTGGAAATAAGTGAAAAGAGAGTAAGTGAGTGAATGTAATGGTTATTGGCGCAAGAGCCAGAAATGGCTATGCTGCGCCAAACAAGATTTAACTGTGGTCTGGAAATGAAAAAATTTAAAAAAAAAAAAAAAAAAAAAAAAAAAAAAGACATAAAGGAGGGTTGAAAGTAGAGAAGGATCGCTAGGGTAACCCGGGCGTTCTTCACCTGTGTTTACTAAAGACAGAAAACTTCATGGGAAAGAAAAAGATCACAAGGGTGCCTCGGGGTCATGATGCCCGTACCTACTTAGAGAAGGGAAATCCCTGATATATTTCCAAGGGGCAGGGTGCCCGGCTATATCCCCAGACGCTGGGTACCCATTTTAATCGCCTCTTACGTCATGCATGAGCTACTGTGGGACTATTTTGTCATTCCCGGTCTCCCCACGGGCCAGTACTAAAAAGAATAGAGGCTGTTATAAAATTCTTAGTGTCCAAGAGGACTGCCTTTCAGAGGGGAAAACGAAACTATAGGTTCAGTGAATAATAAAAATTCTTAAGGCACTTTGGAACTTCTAAGTAAGTTTGATCCATTTCTAAATGAACATAATAAAAAGAACGGCAATTCTGGAAAAGGTAATCCTTATTATTTCTCTGCTACAATTTGTGATGAATTCATTGAAGTCCCGGCATCAAAAGCATTGGAAACTATAGTCATTGAAATACAGAAAGCTGACTATTATTCTATTTCCTTTGATTCTACCTCAGATGTGACTCATGCTGACCAACTAACTTTTATATAGAGGTATGTCCCAAATGGTGCAACCATTAAAAGATTTCTGAAACTTATTAATATTAAAGGACATACTGCAGAGTATCTGACGGATGTTGTGGTTTCATCTTTGGAAAATAACAACATTTCCCTTAGTGATTGTAGAGGTCAATTACACGACAATGCCTCGAATATGTCTGGGAAATATTCAGGATTGCAAGCCCGACTTCAAGAAAAATAAATAAATAAATACTCTATATACGTACCATGTGCAGGACATTCTATGAATTTAATTGGAGTTCAAACAGTAGAATGTTACTATAATGTAACAATTTATTTTGATTTTTTCCAAAATCTTTATAATTTTTCTCATCGTCAACCCATCGTTGGAATATACTAACATTAAATTTGTGAGCTGTGACAGAAATAAAAATATACTGAAAATCCTATCAAAAACTCATTGGTCAGCATGCTCAGATGCAATTAAAGGTTTAAGCTCAGGATATTCAGAAATAGTCATGAGCCTGGATTGCTTAATTAAAGATGAATTACAGGAAGAGAATACTCGACTTTCTGCTAAGAAATTAAAAATTAAGATGAATGAATTAGAAACTACTTTTTAACTATCCTTTAGAATGACATTTTGACACGTATTGACAAAGTAAATATATTTCTCCAGAGTAAAAATATGGATTTGTCGAAAGGTGTAAAGCTATTAAAATCGTTAATGAGATATATAAAAACTAAAAGAGACTCTTTTGACTATTACGAGTCAAAAGCCGAGGAAGTATTCTTTATAAAAGAGTATAAAAGAGTGTTCAGAAGCGTGTAAGACCATGCAGTTTTAGGGTAACTTTCTTTAAAGGAAATAGAGACACCGACACAACGTTTGAAATCAGCCACAGCCAAAAATTTAAAATAGAAACCTTAACCAATAACCGACTCTCTAACTTGCAATATACAAATGAGTAGTAAAAAATGTGGAGCTTTTTGAAATGCTTGGATTTCTTGAAAACATTTCTAATTTGGATGAGACAGAAGTTAAAATAGCATCCGAGAAAATATCAAATTTTTACGGTAAAAACATTAATGGAGAGGAACTTAATTTGGAATGTCAACATTTCAAATCATATATGATAATTAATAGCGAAAGGCTTAAGTAGAAGCAAAGAGAAGAAATGAAACAAAAAAAAAAAAAAAAAAAGAAAAAGAAAAAAGAAAGAAAGATTAATAAAAAAATTAAATTCTACAAATGAAGATGAAGATGAAGAACAGTTGTTGAATGAAGGGACTACAATTGGGATCAACACACTCTATACATACATATATAATGAAAGATTATTCAGTGTTTCCCAATATTGAAATAATAATGAGAATTTTCTTATCCATGAGGATTATTAACGTGAGTGGTGAGCGTTCATTTGCAAAACTCAAACTGGTCATAAAAGAATTGAAAAATCGTAAGACTCAATCACGTTTGAAAAATTTAAGCTTGATTAATAGTGAAAATGAAATATTATGAGCAATTGATTTTGAAGACCTAATTGAGAGAGTGAGAGAGAGAGAGAGAGAGAGAGATCACACATTTTTCGAATTTAAAATGAAGAAAACGAATATTCACATAAAACCTAATTTTACTATGGATTGCTTTTATTGAAATGTACATGTATACACACCAAATTAGATTAAAGGGTCGTAGATGGGGCCAATTTTTCATAAGGGCCCGGGCCTAAAAAAGTCTTAAGACGTCCCTGCGTTCAACTGTGTAATCTTTTTAAACTTACGCAAAAGATCCAAGTATTCGGAATTCCCGACAATGGTTTTAACTACTGGGACATTACTTAAAGTAGTTTTGCCCCTAGCTTTTAAATCAGTTAAAGGATCAACCAAACAGCGTTTTCTCAAATCAACCAGTAAACCAAAATGTTCTAGAAAGTCCGCACCGATAATAGGCTTGGTAACCTCATCTACAATGAAAGGCCATTGAAAATTGCGTAGAGCCGCGGTAGCCTAGTGGTCAAGGTCGTGGACTAGCGGCCGGCGATTTTCATTCAGTCACGGGTTCAATCCTTGGCCGCCAAAGACCCGCCGTGTAGCCGAGGCTGATGCACGTTAAATCTGTTCGGGGCCCAAAGTCCTTTCGTTGACGTGGTGTGGATGTTAGGAGAGGAGTGCCCGCTCAGGTGTCGTCCTCGTCACTTGACCATGGTTCAAAATTACGAGGTCCGTCGCCAATAGCCCTCGTGTTGCTTCTAGTGCGACGTTAATAAAAACTGAAAATTGCGTCTTAAACCCAAATCATGTGTCAATAATTTAGAACCGAAAGTTGCAATTTTAGAACCACTAGCTGCGTATAAAAAGAAATCAGTTTTCCCATTACCTTTAGTTACATACGATTTAGGATAACAGGAAACATCACTGCCTGTATCAACTAGAAAACCGGTATGGTTGTTTACATCATTAACAAACAGGCTGCGACTTACATCTCTCAAAACAGAAGTCGACGCTACTCCTGTGAGTGATTCAAGTTTTGCCGTTATGTGTAACAGTGGAAAAACCGAATTTTAAATAGTTCTACGAATATTCTCTTTTCTTTTCTCCTTGATGTTGAAATCTGGAACATAAAATACTTCAAAAAAATTCTTAAAAAATATTTAAAATTATCACAATTTTATATTTTTCTCTTAACAAAAAGATAAATTATAGAAAAGTCTGTTTCTGGCATGCTTATTGAAAACAAATTGTGACGAACTATCAATTGCAACGTGACGTTTTTCAGATCAAACAAGACTCTAACAATGAAATATTCATATACAAACGAGAAAAAGAACACTATAGTGATTTAACACTAGTTATTGGTGACACTTCTCTTTAAAATAATCAATATTTCTACTTTATCCTGTACCCGCTGAGCCTAGTCTCGGACTCGTGGTTGGCATTGTTTTCGTCGAGTCATGGGTTCAAACTGATGCCACTGAAGGCCCGTTGTGTAGTGGGGCTGATGCACATTATATTTGGTCGAGATTTCATGCCTTCCCATTTGCGTGATGTAGAAGTTCGGTGAGGGAAGTGCCAGCTCAGATGTCGTCCTCGTCATTTGGTCGCCAATAGCCTTCTTGTTGCTTTTCAGTGCGACGTTAATAAGCAACTATAATTTTACGCCTTCCTTATCTAACTCAGAAATTCTTGATCGTTAACTTTTCATCGCTGTATGTGTTGACCTTGATGGAACAGTAAAATGAGTCGCTTTTATGGTATTGGTTACCGGACAATTAACTTCAATTTGGTTTCTTTGCTTACCATTCGAAATTACTTCAGGACATATATGGTTTACGTATATTTTATTCCAAAAGAAGAAAGAGAAACAAAAAATCTTTCTTCTCCCACAATTTTTCAGTCTAATTTTTTCACTAAAGTGACATGAAAAAGACTGTTCTGGATTATGGTGCGCACGGCACCATAATCCAGAATTAAATAACTTAGCTTAATTTTTTCAATATGATTAACTAAAACTGAGCATGTTTGTAATAAAGCATTTTTTCTTATAAAGTAATACGTTGAAAAACCGAAAGCGTTGTTCATTCGAGGAGTTTTTTTTATCTAAGAAATTTTCTTGTGCGTTTTCCAAAGCCTCTTTTATATTTTGATTTGCATCTGTTTGGGTTTTATTTCGATTCGAATTTCTACATACTGATTCATGATGCGGTATAAGACTGTATTTTAAACAGTTATTTTTATTCCTACATAATCTTTAAATGCAAAATTTTCGAAAACAAATATAGCAACAATTTTTGTTACATAATTTATACAATTTTTCCTTAACGCTTTTATCCAGGCTTGCATATATAAAAGCGTTAAGGAAAACGCTTCTTTTTGGGGTTTAAAAATTGTGTTCTTTTTTTTGTTGTTGAGACCCGAAAATGTACACTGCTGGCCACACAAAATGCAACACCCAGAAAGACCAAAGATATCACAGCGAAATTTATTTGGCAGATAACATGTTGTTCAAAGATCAAATGATTAAAATTTCAGCCTCTTGTGAAGTGTGGATAATAAAATCAGTAGTTTGTGTAGCCGCCATTGTTGGCCATAACCGCTGCCACACGCCTCGACATGGGGTATAGCAGTCCATGCGGCTTACACATATTGCCAAAGTTGATCTGGTGTATCCCGGGCCAGTCGTAGTGCAAGCATGGACCACACGTTTTCGATTGGCGATAGATCGGGACAACAAGCAGGCCAAGGAAGCAATTCAATCTGATTGGTAAAGAAGAACTCTTGAACATTGCGTGCCACGTTTGGTCGCGCATTATCCTGTTGGAATATGGCTGATAGCAAGCACTGAAGGAATGGGAGGACCATGGGCTCCAACACCTCAGAGATGTAGCACTGACTGTTCAGTGTACCGGTAATGCGTACTAGAGGGGTGTGGGAGTGAAATTCAATACCACCCCAAACCATGATACCAGGTACAGGACCAGTGTGGCGATGCATAACGCAACAGTTCAGCAGCCTCTCACCACGGTGTCTCCAAACTCGAATCCGACCATCGTGATGTTGCAGGCAGAAGCGGGATTCGTCAGTAAACACATTGTCGTTCCATTCCGTTGTCCATGTCCGCCGTTCATAGCACCATTGGCGGTGCAAACGCCTGTGGTTTCGAGTCAAGGGTAAACGAAGCAATGGAAGCCGTGAGGACATTCCAATCTGCTGCAAATGGCTTCGAATGGTACGAGCGGACACTGAATGATGCGTAGCAGACTGAATCTGTTGTGCTATGGTTCGTTATGTGACTGCGCGATCCATCATTGCCATGCGCACAATCTGCCTGCCATCACGGGCTGTGGTGCAACGAGGTGGGTGTGATCGGCCCCGTCGACCCCTTCTGCATCCAGCGATCACAGTTGCTTGGTTTCGTCCAACACGTTGACCGATTTCTCTGAAGGATAAGCCGCAATCCATATAGGCTACTATTCTTCCTCGGTCGAATTCGGAAACTTGGTCAAAAGACGCTCGATGGCTTCCACGAGACATAGGTAAACAGCTTATGCACAAAAAAAAAAAAAAAAAAAAAACACAATTTTCGTATTTCAAATTGCCAATCTGTTCTCTCCTTATATAGCGCTTGCGAATGGCGCTACGGTCGCCCGTGATGTGCGTCTGCGCTGCAATGCTAATGATTTGCGTAGCTCATCATCGCAAACGCATGATGTAAATTTCACATGGTTTGCATGCTTCCTTCAGGGTGTTGCATTTTGTGTGGCCATCAGTGTATTTTTTTTAACTTAATGACAGAAAATCTTTGTGAACAATGTAGTCTGTAAGATAAGTAGTTTGAAAATTCAATTATATAGCTACATTTGTGATGGAATTACCGAATTAAATTAACAATTCATTCGCAAGTTAGGCCGATCGACACCTACAGCGATATAAAGATTTTTATTCTGTCAATCATCTGAATTTAAATGTATAAATAGATGGCAATAAAATAAGTTTAATTAAAAATGTTTACTAACTAAATAATTAAACAGAAAATAAAACTGAGTATTTTGCAGCTAGTTTTTTCGTTTTTCTTTCAAATTTAATACAATAGTAGGAGATTGTAATTGTTTAATAATGTCGAACTGAGAAATATCACGAAGGTTGTTGACGACGAACCTCGTCATTTTGAACCTTGATCAAGTGACGAGGACGACACCTGAGCTGGCACCTCCCTCTCTAAACTTCCCCTATACGTCAACGGGAGAACTTAGGACCTCGACCAGAATTAACGTGCATTAGCCTCGCTGCATGGCTCGAGACCTGATGACACTAAACTTTTTTTTTGTGGCATCAGGACTCGACGAAAAAAGAGCCTGCCTCGAGTCCACGACCATGACCACCAGGCTATCTGCGGCCATATAAGTATATGTTATCAACAGGTAAGATAACATTATACTTATGTGTTACCTTACATGTTGTATTATAACATTTATACTATATTTATACTATTTTAATTCAATACTTCAATGAAAATCTAAGCATGTCCCATAAACGTATATAAATGGAATCATTTGTGAATGAAAAAGCTCGAACTTTAGCTCCAGTACTAATAACGGGGGAAGGGGAAATCAAAATGAAAAATGTATAGCATTTTGGGCGAGACAAGTGCAACAGCAACTTTGGTGGCATAAATTGGGAAGTAAAGAATAACGTATTCCAGCGTTTAGCCAATGTTCAAGAAAAAAAGCATCACTGGTATTGGCTAAATATATTGAATAATTGTGTGAAACAATAATGCCTTAAATGGACTGTCCGTAGATATTGAATCTTTAATTGCACACACATATAATATACACTTTATAATAAACAAAAAAAAAAAAAAAATTGACGCACCAAGAGGAGTTGTCCGATGGAGGCAAACATTGACGGATAGGAAAATTATGTACAGAATAGAAAATAAAAATTTCAGAAAAATTGAATGATTTATTTCAGAGTTACATAGTTCCAAAGTAACGAGCTCAATAAGATGTTGACCCACCTCTAGCCTGGATGCAAGATACCACACGACGTGGCATAGAGTGATAAAGCTCCTCGATGGTTTCCTGTGGTATTATTTGCCAAATTTGCTCCAATTGTCGGACTAAATCATCAACATTCACTGGTAGATGCAGTCGCCTTCCCATCATATCCCAGACAGGCTCGATTGAAAAGAGATCTGGCTGGCCAAGGAAGTGTTTGACAAGCTGTAAGAAAGTTCATAGCAACGTGTGCCGTATGTGGTCTGGCATTAACTTGCTGAAAAATAAGACCAGGGTACTGCAAAAGGAACGGTAGCAAAATAGATCTCAGAATGTCGTCGACGTACCGCTGTGCTGTAAGTCAGCCGCTAATGACGACCAAAGGGGGCCGGCTAACAAGGGAAATAGCACCCCAGACCATAACTCCTGGTTGAGTGTCTGTGTGGCGTGCAATAGTGAAAGCAGGATTGGCACACTGCCTTGGGCGTCTCCAGACACGTCTTCGATGATCATCAGTCGGAAGTGGGATTCGTCGCCAAACAATATACATCCCCAGTCAGCATCATTCCAACCTGATCGAGCCAAGCGTGAGGGTGAACTCTGTAATCTGGCTCGACAGTGTGCAGGCGTGAGTGGCAAGTGGCGTAGCAGTCGGTACGAGCGTAGATTTCGCTTTATCAGCCGTCTGGGAATGGTCATGGCCGTGTGCGGGTCGCCCGTCTGATGGTTGATAATGACGAATCAGGAGCTGTGACAACTGATCTGACAATCACTCTGTCCTCCCTATCTGCTGTAGCCCTAGGTTGACCGCTGTAATCTGGCATTGTCCACCCATTCTTACCAGCATCTTCTAATCGCCGCATCGCTTCGACCCATATGACGAGCGATTCTCCGATTTGCTCACCCTGCCTCTTTCAATCCAATGATACAACCTCTTTCAAACTCTGCCAGTTACTCGTAATGAGCTGAAATCCTACGGTGAGGCCTTTTTTTAGTCCTTGAAAGGTATCCTAAATCGCAATGCAGTAGAAAGTTTGACCTTCCGTTTGAGAATCGCTTCTTATATACACCTGCTGAGTGCGCAGTTCCGATGCGCTGTAGCTCCCGCTATTGATTCATTGGACACCAAATTTTAATCATTTGCATGTTCGTTCCAAATGTCTTTGCATATGAAATTTCATGACAATCGGGCAACTACTTCTGGGTGCGCCTTTTTTTTTTTTTTTGTTATAGAGTGTATATGTATGTGTATTCGATTTACAATGTAAGAATTAAAGCATTGTAAGAGTTTTATAATGTTGTTGAAATAGAATACAAAAAGTTGCAATTTCACTCGAAAACAAGATAGTTATCTTTATTTCCCATTAATAGAATACAAAATTCAAAAACCAGCAATTTTAATTATGAATTTTTTTAAAAAAGATTTCAATGTTTATACGTTCTCTGATGTATGTTTTCCACTGTGTAACGTCGTGATCCCTGAGTGCGTAGAATGAAGAGGTAACGTGAAGGGATCACACAACTTAAAAGAAGATAACTCTTTATTTAACAAAGTTGAGATTAACTTATGTTTAATCGTTTCCGCCTGGATTCTTTTTACAACACTGATAGCACATCTAATTACCTAGCACCGAGGCAAATCGCATATATCTAAACAGCACAAGTCCTAACATATATGGTTGGTAAAAAAACACCAATATCTCAGTATTCGATGTAGTTCGATTAAGTTCTCAATTTGCAAGCGAAGGCAATCGCCTCCAACTTAAAGCTGTAACGCTTTCTCGCTCCTTAGCAGGAATCCCATCTCTTTTTTTTTCTTCACCCTTTTTAAGATCTCGGGTAGGTCTCTCCCCCGCCTTCCTTTTGAGTTATTTTCCTTTTTTCAAAGAACAACCCAATCAAAGAGAAACTCCGTTTTGTCCCCTGCAACACTATTCGCTCAAGTCGGACAATGTCAGTCTTCCCCACGTGCAAGTCGGTGTCGGCCGTCACACAGCTAGGCCATAAATTCCCATTATAAACATGACAGGGATCAACAATACCTCACAAAGCGGGTTCAACTCTGCCGCACCTGTGTAACAGAGTCCATGAATGTGGCTGAATGTCCAAGCCACCTGACTTTGTTCTTTATTGCTTTTAAGCTATATATTTTTAATGAATGGGAAGCTGGGAACAAAACGGGGTTCAAAACTAGTCTGTGGAGGGGTTATTTATAGCCTACGCTATAACTGCCAAATAGAAAGTGTAGAAGAAGAAAACACTTTAAAATTCTATATTCACTTAAAACACGTTTAACTAAAAGAAAGGAGAAAAATATCTGCCATTGAAAGTGAAGCAAAATTTAAAAAGTAACGAAGAGAATTCAAGAAGCTCAGTTATGAAACAAGAGTTTAACATCGGGAATTTTATATCTGAATAAAGGAACCAACTTCTTATAACGAATTTGAAATTTTTGATCGGATGTTAGTGGAAAACATACCATGTGGTGGTGAAGTACTGAACAATATCTTGTATATTTGAGCAAAGGAGGACTGAAACTTAATGCCAATTTATTATTTGATCAGTTACTAAATTTAGATTGTTTTCTTCAAGATATCGAACACAATACTGAATTTTTAACTTTATCGTCCGATTTAAAATGTGTTAAGTATTTTTCTGAAAGAAATAAGACTCAATTTTCAGAATTCTTAAAAATTTGTTTACTGTTCACTGTAATTTCAGCTCGTTATACTAATGTTTAAAGGATCTTTAGCAATATAGAATCAATATGGGCAGATGTACGAAGCAAGTTGCTATTAGAGTCAATGAAAAAGTTATTCTGGTATATAACAACTTTAAAATCTTGAACTGTAAAAAATTAAGAATTTTAATTTAAAAAAAAAAAAAAAAAAAAAAAAAAAAAAAATTGAAAGAAATAAGATGCAAAGCAAAGTATGATTTTGTTTAAAATAAAGAGTAAAATAAAAAAGTTTTGTACATACATTTTAAGCTTATTTTTAAAATTTTTGTTTATTTCCTGCAAAAATTATATTTCGTGTTTTTTACAAGAAATTTATAGTATTAGTAAGATAGTTAAAAAAAATATTTGTTGTTATTTTATGATATTACCTAAATATTTTTTTAAAAAAATGGTGAATGCTACAATGAGTACTCTTTTTCTTATAAGCAGATTTCGTAACCTTATTTTTATCATAAAAAAACGAGTTATGAATTTTTTAATAAAGATACTACGATTATCAACAGCATTAAAACTAGAGATTCTAGAAGATTTCTTGAAAAAAATATCACTATCAAATTTTACATGTTCAAACATAGAAGGCGAGATATATTTTTAGAATTAGCAAATTAGTCACTTCGTGACATTCTATTTTATTTTTATGAAATGTTATAAACATGTTTCACATATTTCTTCGTTGATTTTTTTTCATTAAATTCGATCAATTCTGGAATAGATTTTCACAATACGGGTATTAAAACTGACCAAAAGACTTTTCATTAAATTTAATTTATTTCATCTGAAATATTTTTTCTGAAGTTTTTACACACTCATCACAATTCTTTTCGTTAAATTCTTGCAAATCTACTGCATTGCTTAATATACCACTACAAGCAATGTTTACTGGAACACAGATTTTTCTAACTTACTAAGACTTTCGTGTTTGTTAATATTGCTTTCGTAAATTTTTCAGAACTCCGTGAATATTTTTTCTGACACAAGTTTTGGAAGTATTACAGAGGTTTGAGCACTTAGCACTCAAAACTTCCTTTGCTCAGTATTTTGAAGACGAAATTCATCTTCTTCACCTAATACTGATTAAATCGTTTTACCAATTGATGACAATTTTCTTAAAATATCTCTGATGCAACTACACCTGCTTTTAAAGATTCTTCTTGAATTAATAAATGAACAATCACATTCGATTCTTTTAAGCTACTTTTCTTTTCTAATATTAATTTATTTAATTTGTACAGTTCAATCCCTGACTTTTCTATCTAAATTTTTCTTAACCCTCTTTAACAGCTTAGAAATTGTGCTCAAAGCGGTTCGCTTCCATTTTAATCTATCTAACTGTTCAGGCCATTCGTCAATACGAAAATGTCCCCAAGACTGTAATTATAAAATCTGTAAAATAAAATACTTTTAAATTTAAATAAATTATTTTTATGCTCTCTTATCTCAATTCTTAGGGCATGGTCTGGACCTCTCCTAACGTCTTTCTGTAATTGTCTGTTCTGGAGCTTGTTTGATAATTATGAAGTGGATAATATGAAAGTTAAATAAGTTTCATTTATAAAGAAAAAATATACGATAAAGACAATATTTAGTTAAAAATTATTGTAGTAGTATTTAGCTATACAGATTCTCGTTATTAGAAGGAAATTCTTCTGGACACACGTGTCTTGTCTTGGAGAATGCGCGTGCGCGCACGCACGCACACACACAAGAGTTAGCCTTGCCCCAACCTAAAACCTTTCACCTCGAGATTTCTTGTTGGAGATGAGGTTTGCTAAGGTCCCACTCCAAAAGGAGATGATAGAGCAACAAACCCCTCCCCCTCCTCCGAAGTTAAAAACTAAGATAGTACTCGCACAGCTGAAGAAGAGCGCAAAATCGCGCAAATAATAGGGGAAAACGCTTGAGCACACGCGTGAACAGTATCCATTACTGCATCATAAATAACCAGCAGTATGCATTATACTGAAAATGACAGCACTTCTCTTTTGAATAATCATCACTTTAATTATATACTATTAGCATTAACGCCTACGTTTAAATTTTAAAATTTAATTTTAGTTTTTAAAAAGTGATAACCGGCGATCCCCATAGGGGGTCGCCACCCTTCGGTTGGGAACCTATGCCCTATAAGTTTGAATGAAGTGCTTATCAAGATTAAGAGATAACTAAAAAAGTTATTAGAATGTAAGATCCAGTTTTATTCTGCAATAAAAATTAATAACAATATTTTTTACTATAAATATTAATTAATTAATTTTAATAATCAGTTTAATTTAATCGCAAATATTAATCAGTGCTGTAAGAAGTAAATCTATTACATTTATTTCGCTTTAATGTTATTTTTAAGAACTTTTTTATTATATTATACATGTTACACTCACAATAATGCCCTGAATTAAAATTGTATAACATTTGCAAATATTAATCAAGGACTCCAACAACAATAAAGTATTGAGTACTTGGAAATATTTTGGACCTTTTAAGATGGAAAAAAACATTGCATAACAAATTTAATATGTAATATAATTTTTGACTGAAGGGCATCAAAGACTTTATCAAATCAAAGAGCAGCAGTTATACAAATTTTGCCAACAGTAAATGAGGACAACTTTCACCCACCGTTTACTCTCTTTCTCTCTCTTCGGGTATTTTCAGATACAATTAAAACAGGTGTTTTCATAAATAGGACTAGTCGATTATTTCTAAGAAATATTAGTGTCGAATCCACTCGTTTTGGAGAAAGAGTAAATGGAAACTCCCAAGTATAAAATGTGCTGTGTTTTCATTAAAGCAAAAAAAGAGAAAAGAAAAAAAAAATTATTTAGCAAATTGTGGTCAATAAAGTGAGTGACATTAGGTTTTATGGCCCAAGAGCCAAACTAGGCTTTGTTGCGCCAAACATTGTCTTTAAAATACTCAATTTTTTTAGTAGAAAATATAGTTATATCCAAATAAAGATAAAATACAATGATTGATGAAAAAAGGAAGAAAAATGAAGAATTTTTTTTTTAAAATTTGTTACAAAATGCCAATTTTTCTTTAAAAAAAGTAAATAAGATATTCTTTTCGGGAAAACCCCCACAAAGTCAATGTCAGGCAAGTTTAAAACTGATTAATTGGAAAAAGTGCAGTGACGATGATGAAATACTAGGCACTATTAAAATGTGATGAACAGTGTATGAAACACGACAGAGAGGACACTCGGGATTTCACTCACAAAAGAAAAAGAACTCGTATGTGTAAAACGAGTATGTCCATTGACAAGTCAACCAGACATCTGCTCTACACATTGGAACATTAGACCATGCCCTAATGATAGACTTACCCTAGAGTAATTTGTTGTAGGTCTCTGAAGACTCCATAATTCCTGTCGTGCCTTGTGAATGGATTTTAAAATAAGACGCCTGAAGTCTTATTGCTAGTTGGACTGTTAGCTGCAAAGGATTCATTGCCGATCGGACTGCTGAGTCTGTTTGTTCATTGCCTGAAATACCTATATGGCGAGATATCCAGCAAAATTTTATATCAAAACCCTTGCTGTTTAGCTTTTCACCATGTGTTTCGAAACACCCTGTATATAATTAAAGCTGAAATACATTCTAAGACAACAACAACAACAAACTGTCATACGCAGAGAGTTATCTGACTGCAAAGGAATTTCGTATACGAATACCGTTTAGTCCAACATGCAAATGATTAAATTTAGGCTGCAATTGAACTAAGAACTAGAGTTTCTTAGCTTTGCGAATAAGCTTACGGATGATATGTAAAGTGTTGAACATTTAATTCTAAACGAAATTGTCCCTTCGGGCAGAGTTCCTGATATGCAATTATCAACAATCCCGCAGACAATCGGAATTCCTAACTCTAAGAATCACCTTTTTATACACTGCCAAGTCCATTTGTAATAATGGAGGGGTTGTTTGACCTGGAATCTCATTGATTGGAGTACATAAATTGTTTACAGCAAAGAGCCTTGCTTTGAATTCGTCCCCAATTATTTGAATATTGGTATTGAGTCCCGTTTCTGGAGATCTTAAGAAGGAGGTGGGATTTTAACTTGTGTGACTGTGGGACTGGAACCTTCACTCAGGCTGGCAGCCGGGAGATATTGGTTTGGGATACCAACTCGTTTGATAACCGGACTCTTCGAATGTTATCCGTGATACATTTACATCGTGGGGGTATGTCGACGATATTCGACCTTCACTGATGTTACCCTTCTTTTCTTGGTTATCTGGCTTACATATTTCGACGTTAGATGATTTTTAACCCCGTGGAGTTGAGGAGAGTTGACATTGAAGTGCAAACAGCTGTATCGAATCTTAGATCAGTGGGTCTGAAAAAGAAAGTTGACCGGTCACTTTTTGTTACGCCTTTACCAACTAGGCAAAGAGAGACGTCTCCCTCTGGATTGTTAATACGAAACTCTAACTTCTGGTTTAGTTTTTGAAAAGAGTCACTGCCTCCTCCCCCTCCAGTATCATCGTGATGATACGAAGAGAAACATTCTTCAGATTTTTTTTTTTTCTTTTGGAATTGTGGCACAATCTAAATAGTTGCTTAAGTTTATATATATA
>BMAW01047383.1:101746-130784 GCA_019974015.1 Nephila pilipes
TATATATATATATATATATATATATATATATATATATATATATTATACTTAAACTATCACAGTCAGGTGTTCTTGTTTATTTCCTGGTACCAATATATTTTAGTTTTTTATTTATGTAAACACGCACTGTTGAAATCTGCTCAGTTAGACATTCTCACATTTCAAAGTAGTAGGGATAAACCCTACTAGACTCTGCGTCTCAATATAAAATACCTTAAGTTCTCTACTTCTAGGACCAAAAGGGATTTGAATAATCCTTGCTTTAATTCCCAAACAGGGAACTTTTTCGGTCAGTTCGTTCTTGATTGCTTGACTGGGTGTGTGCATGTCCATCGTTATCCAAATGTATCTTCCACCCTTCTTGTGTACATGAATAGATTCTTAATTCAAGATATTCAAGTTTCTTCATCGTGCTAGGACTGAGTTAAAACATGCCTTAAAATTCAAATATTAATAGTAAAGTTTAATAGCTTTACTCTCCCTCACATACGCATGTAAAAAAAACATGTATTTATGCATATATATATATATATGAAGGTTTTGGATTTCCCAATACAGCCTACCAAGTAGTAGAGGGGGAAGGTTGATATCATGAAACTAGTTTAACCTCGCTTATTTGGTCCTCAGCCCGAAATTGCTTTTTGACTTCCTGGGTTCCATATTTTGATTTATTTCTTAATTTATTTTTACATTTCTTTCTGGCTCTTTTGTCTTTTTAAATATTTTAAATTATTCTTTCATAAATTTTCAGTATATATATATATATTTATATAATAATATTTATTTCCTTTATCTTTTATTTCATTACCGCAACAACTTCAAACAACCTAATCAATCATTTCACCGGATCATTAATACAAGGTTCTCTTCGGTAACCTTTATTACTTTCCTGCGTCGAGCATACGTCAACAACGCTCACGAACAATCAACCACTAACGCCAACAATGTAACAAACACGTTATCAGTTTGAGCATATATTACATAAGTGCTATGGTATTATATTGAGCAGGAGAGAAGTTGAGTTGGTTATTGCTGTTATTATATTATTATTATTATTATTAAGCGATGTATGGATATCTGTTATTATTGGTATACATATTATTGTTGGCATGATATGCTGTTGTTATATATTGCCATTGTTGCTATGTTGAGCGTTGTTACAGTTACATACATGCCATTATTATTAATTCATTATTGAGTTATATGAGTTGTTACATACATACATATTGGTTATTGCTATTGTTAAGGTTGCTATTATTGCTGTATTGGCTAATATATATATATGGGTACAGAGAGAGAGAGAGAGAAATATTCTGCAAAGGTTTCAAGCTTAAAACAAAATTTCATGTTATAGTTTTCCTCTGAAATACCCAAATTCTTAGCCATCCGTGAATACCCGTGCTTCAAATGAAAATCGAAATTAACCGTGTATTTACTCTTATCTTAGAGATAAGATGCCAAACCTGGTTACCTATGAATGCTCAACCGGAAGGAAGTAAGAGCATGAGAATGAACTGATAATCGAGGAGCACTCTCTGAGAAGGAGCGACGTGCACAATGGCGCAGTTTTCTTTTATTACAGTAACCCTAAAGGAGAAGCTCCAGAGAGATGAATTCGACTGAGAGTTAGCAATTTTTAGATCAAGCGTTTATCGCATCATTTTTTTTACTTTCAAAAAAATCTTCATTAAGCAAGAATTGTTAACTATACTTTTGAAATATACATAACGGTCTTCAGTATTGTTTATTTTTTGCTAAACTGAGCAAATTGCTAGTATTTCGCTGCTATACATATAAGACTTTCTGGGAACAAATATGACAGATAAAATGCTTATAAATTTAGACATAATAATAATGTAAAGACATTTCTCATTAGTATTAATGAAGTTGTATATTACTCTCTTAAAGATGAAATTTTGCTTGCGTTATTTAGCTTCTGATCAAATTTACGTCAATTTATTAAAAATTGCTGCGTAAAATATATGCATATGCTGTAATTGTTTTATTTGAGACTAAACATTTTAAAAAGGCACCTAGTTTTCGTGATGTCGTGTTGAATGAGTGTAGACTAATATCTTTATCTGAAATTTGTATCAGTTGAACAACGAATCAATCGAAACTGTATGACAGAACGCAATATGTAAAAAAAAAAAATAAATAAAAAAAGGCGAATTTCCTGTCAAAAATTTTTAAATTCGATAATATGAGTTGTTTTATCTGAAGAAGTATTATATATTCACCCAAAAATTATAAGAAAACAGTTTTGATAAATTTAATAATTGCTTTTTCTGGAAAATGGGGAATTAGCATACATTGTAATTGATTAAATATTTCTTATTTTCAAAAAGTTTGAAGATATTCTCGGAAGCTTTTCATACAAGTATTTACTACTATTAAATGCATTGTTTAATCAGCTTTTCGTTAACATTATAAAATGCATGCATTTAAATAATTAGTTGCTTTTTCTTTTGCACCTGAACAAAGACATTAATAAGTCTTTGTCAGTGCCATTTTAGTCACAACATATATAGTTTCCATTTTTTCTAATAGATGGCGTTCAAGTATGAAGAGAACCTATTTACCTTGAACTGAGATATGGTGCAATCGATCGATCAAATTCCAACTCTGGGCGGCCATATTGTATGGCGCGAATGACATATGTTGTAAATCAAACCTGAGAAATGCAAATTTGCAATTGCTTTCTTTTTTTGATTGGGGAAAATGCCTGATGTTTAAATTGCTTTTTAAAACTTACTATTTAACATATTTTGCAAAAAAAAAAAGGGGGGGGGGAGGAGAAATTATATTTAACATGCTATATATATGTGTGTGTCGCGAGTGCGCAGATCAATTCGTAGTAAACATTTTTTGGGATAATTTTGTCAAATAATAATTAAAACATCAATATGAAAATTTTCTGTGAAGGATTTCATTTTAAAATACGAGAGAATTTTTTTAAGAAAATACTTGAGGGTTTGACCCCCCCCCTTCCTTTCTGTGAAAATAGCATATGTTAAAGATTTTATCTATAGCTTCTTCTCAACGTTTTTTTTTTATTTATGCGTATTTTTAATCTATAGTTCTAATCAAACGATTCAATTAATCAATATGTTTAATTTAATTTTATGTATATCATCAATCAACATTTCGAATTTAAAAAACGTCACCTATGAGCGACTATATCAGAAGAATCAAAACATTTTTGCATTAAAATGAGTGTATCTGGGTTATTTATTTATATTAAATACAAATAATTTAAGTGTTTCCTTACGCATCTGATTTTTTTTAGTTGCATGAAATGATTACTCCACTAAGAATCAAAATTAAGATTATGATAGAGCAAAATAGAATACAAAGCAAATGACGGAATTTTTAAGAATTATAATCAATTTACACAATATAATGCCTCATAGATTAATAATCCCTTATTAATTAAAATTCATGCCTCATAGATTAACAACAAACAAGTTTATGATTAGGTATAAGCTGAGGTTAAATAGAACAGGAATAATTCTTTTATACCCCAAGAATATAAAAAAATAAAATAAGTTAATCATGGAATAAATGTTTTCTCTATTAATACATATCCATAGTCCTGAAAATTTCAGCTTTGTTCAAATATTTGAAGCATTCATGAGGGGCGTAACTAGAATTTTTTTTTGATAGATGCGGGGAGAGGAGGAGTCCAGTTTCAATTTATGATTATATTAACGAAAGCAGATAATACACATCCGCTTAAATTATATTTGTTGATTCATAAAGATACATTGATCTTGTAAAAGCAATTGAAGCTCTTCCTCTAAACGAGAAATCTTTTTCTTCCATATATTTATAAATAGAGATGCAGATTGAAAAAACGACAACTCGCTATTTTGAATCTGTTCATCTAAAAG
The DNA here is from genome assembly GCA_019974015.1 of Nephila pilipes. NCBI lineage: Eukaryota > Metazoa > Arthropoda > Arachnida > Araneae > Nephilidae > Nephila > Nephila pilipes. The sequence goes on from BMAW01047383.1 coordinate 105,640, forward strand.
AACGAAAATCATCAGCTCAGTATTCCGCAAAAAGGAAAAAAAAAAAAAAGAAAAGAAAAGAAAGTCATGAGCTATTTTCTCTCTGGTCAGTCATCTTGGAGGACAGTTTTTCCTCCACCTAATCTTTACTCTGAATTCTTTTTCGCTTTCTATTCATTTTGATCGGTTCCCTGTTCACAATTTTTTTCGAGTACTCCTTTTAAATTTTTCCTATCTGTTCTCTACTTCTAGTCCTTTGTTCTTTTTTCTGTTCATTTGTAACGCCCGATCTAAACTATTCAACTCAACAAACATCTTTCTTAAACACTGTCAGTAATAATTGGATTCCAGTTGAAGTAACGTAAGATCAAGATAAAATACTTTATTAATAAAAACTAGAGAATCGATAATGTCGCTCTCTATCGAGTCCCACTTAATTCGTCAATTATAGATTATGCTCTAGTAATTAAATCTGAGCTTACCAAATCACTGGTTCTGATTCAAAAAAATTTCGATAATAGCAGGTTCTTATCCTAGAACATAAGCTAGAACTCTCTTCAATCCAAACAGCTAATTAAGATGCTTCAATCCAAAGTATAAATATCTATTAACAACTCGTTATCCTGAATATCCGTTCAATTTCATTCAATTCTATTACATTTATATATCACTATCTGTACTTCACTTCACTGCTATCATCATCTAATTTACCTCATCACGTTTCATTTTGGTTTGGAAGAAATTATAATTTTACGCAATTCAAATTACTTTCCGATTTATACTTATTCTTATATTTAAAACTCCCCGATGTTAGCGAAGAGAATATCGCGAATAGCCCAAAGTCACACATAAACAGATACAGTTATTCGCTTTACACATTTACGCTGTTCCTGTTTCTTTAAATAGCTTATATTTTCGCTTCGGGGTCATTCTTTAAAATTAGGTAGTTATTGCTTGTTCAAGTGATGGGATCCCAATCAGATATTCACTCTCAGTATATCGCCTCACAGTTTGCTGGAACCTATATAGTGATCCTATGAATCTCTCCAATCTCCCTTCGTATTCGCTGCATTTCTTCTTATTTAGTAAAGCGAATATACATAGGAGAGGCTAGATTCTCATATCAAACATCATAGTAAAGCAACCCCAGAGATAAATTAACAGAAAATGGGAGCGAGAACTCATTTCAAACTAACATAGATAACATTAAACATTTCGTTTCATTAGTCTGCTTTGATGTTCCTGTAACAAACTCATCTACAATATGTATTAAAATGTATAAGAAATGTATATAAAATGATTCAAAATCTTTAAAAAATCATTTCGAACATATGTATAAAAATAACCGCAGAGAAAGAAGAATCTCCAAATATTTATTAAATCTTGTATTTTATATAAAACATCCCGAAATCAGTTTAAAAAAAAAACTGAAATATGAAATGTAATATATGTTACACAAAAAGTTTGTAAAAATAACATTTCTAACATGTTATTATAATTGTAACCGGTAGATACAGTTAAAAAAGTTCTTGATGTTGTAATACACGAATTCAAAAATTAAAATTTGTATCTTCATCAAGTCTACACTAACCTATTTTGTTATGAAACTCTTTGCGCCATGAAACAAGTAAAGAGCAAAATTTAACAGAAAAGGTGCCAAATATTAAAATGATTATTAGCAAAATTTCTCGAATGTTTTAGAATGTTATTTTGATTGGAAGTTTTCAAATTGATTAGTTTTAAACCCATTCTTTTTAAGCCATTATTCAGCAAAAAATACCAATTTATTAAAAATTATTCATGACCATATATGTAGATACATTCATTATTATTACAGAAATTGGAAATAATTTTTGTTCTAATATTGATTTTTCACACACACAAAAACCAACGCAAATTTATGTAAAATATATTTATTAAAGTATGGAAATGAAAACACATTAACAAATATGTGCAAGGGTCTATTGTTGAAATCTTTCGAAAAAAAAAAAATTGTAATATTTAAATCGGTGAATATTTATATTTTCACAATCTTTTCAGGAATTTACAAATAACGCAATGCAAATTATGGAATTAATTATATTTAAAATAACGAATAACAACCAAATGAATGACATAAATACAGATCACGGAAGTGATCTGAAGATGAAGTTTAAGAATTCTCACAATAATATTATACTTCGCAGAAAATCGTTGAAATCATGCAATATCTGGGAATATTTATTTTTATTTTAGACATCATATCAGGATCTCACTGGTTATAGAAAGCATTAATTGTTCGCCAGAATTATCTTAACGCAAATAATACAAAATAACACAATGCAAAATAATTTGCAAATTACGGAAATAATTATATTTAAAATTACGAATAACAGCCAAATGAATAACATTAATACAGACCACGGAAGTAAGTTTTAAGAATTCAGAATAATATTTACTTCATAAGAAATCGTTGAAATCATGCGATATCCGGGAATATTTTTATTTTCAACATCATTTCAGGATCTCACTGACTATAAAAAGCAAGGATTGTTCTTAGGAATTTCATTCGTTCGCTCATAGACCTGCTACACAATATTTGGAAGATCACCGAATGAGCCTTTATTGCAGCATCTTTGCAGCATTTTATTTGAAGACGTAGGTAAGCATAAACTATTCGTATATCTACTTATATGAGTTAGACAGCTGTTAGTTTCCGTCCCCGTGGAGGGAAAAACAGTTGTTATTGGAAAAAGAGTCGTTCTTGGGTGTACAAGCTGCGTTTCGAACCCTGGACCAGAGAGTCCAAAGAAGAAAGTTGACCTATCACTTTTTGTTGCGCCTTTACTAACTAGACCAAAAGAGACGTCTCTCTCTGGCTAGTTATTAAAGCATGTTAACTTCTGGCGTTGTTGTTGAAGAGAGACATTGCATAATAAAGCGTATGAAAATTTGAAAAATATTTAGGATGTGAAAGGCCAATATTTTTACTGAGAGTTTAGAATATAAGATTTTATTTTTATTTAACTAAGCCAATAAAATCAGTTCAAAATATTATTTTCTGACAGATATAATTACTATAACATTCCAAATTTCGAACGAAAAATTATTTCATTTCTCAAATATCTAAACATTTGTATTCAATTCTAGTTAGTACTTACAGATGAAATGGAGTTAAGATTTCGATTTTCAAGAAATACGTTTTTCTGTAAGCGACGTCATACTCTCCCCACCCTTTCTTGACGCATTGGGATGAATACCCGATGAGGTTATCACGTTGAGTTGTTTGACTCCTACTAGAATGTTATCGATAGTATGTTTTAAATTATTTTTTGCCCCCAAAAGACATATATTCGAATTGATAATGATTATTGGGATATTTTCACCTTTATGTTTTGATTAAACTTATTTTGTATTTCAAAATAGAACATTTTTGTTTTATAAATATTATTATATATCATTAAATTATCAGTTGATTCTAACATGTTAAAAATAAAAGCCCCAATATTTATTTTAATATTATTATTATTCTTTACCGTCTGAAAAATAAATATGAATAATTAAACTGTAACATAATCAGGTATTTCTGAATTACAGTATCCTTCATGTACGGACACTTTTTATTTATCAGGATCTGCTTAAAAAAATAAGATACATAATTAAGCTGTGTAACAGTTATATAATGATTTATGATTTAAACTGCTATCATTTCACTTTGAACTATATTTTTTTAATTGTTTTGTGCAAACGAAACAATTTAATCATAAGTTGATTATAATATTTTAAAAAGGAATCAACAATATTTAAGTAAATGTAGTAATCGTTCTAAGCCACATGAAAAAGAAATGTGAATATGTAAATTCCATGTATACAATTTCAAATTGAATAACAATTTGATAGTATTAAGATAGTGTCAATTTTTTTTTCTCTTTCACTTATATAAAGTACAATTTTTACTTATATGTTTTAATATAAAATGAAGTGCAGAAATTTAAATTCTGACTATATGTGAATAATAGACACATGCCAAAATTTATATTATTGACAATCAATATGATTTACAGAAGTATTCTCAAAATGTTACTTTTTAAAATTGTATTCTTAATGGAAATAATACTATGGGGGGGGGAAACATAATTTCGAAGAATAGAAAGATTCTATAAATCTTGTGAATACAAAATAAATTTTCTGTTATGCTGCTGTGTCGTGAAAATGTGACTCCTATTTCTTCCTGCCAATACCGGAATCTCGGTTTTAATTTATCATTCTTCCCGTCACGAGCATATTTTAAAAAAATATTATTCATGTACTTCTTAAAATTAATTGAAGTGGTCAAATTGTATATATATATATATACATACAAAGTTCACTGAATAATAAATATTTAGCTCGGAATTTTTATTCATGAATGTGATTGATTGGATTGTAAATAAAAATCTTTCACATATCGGATAAAAGGGCTGGATAATATATTGGGCTTCAACCTATGGTAAAAATTCATACGTGTGTTTATAATTTCATGAATTATATATAAATGTAGTGTTTGTGTCATGTATTGAAAACAAAAGAATTTATTTTTTATTTAATCTATGTGAATGAATATTGAAGTTCATGGCATAGAATGAGATCTGAATATACTGTGTCAAACAATTAGCTAAGTAAAAACGAGATATGAAATGTCAGGGTTAAAATCTTAAATTATATAAACCCCAATTTTGTATTACAACACAAACAAGTTGCGGTTTCCCGACTGAGTCATATGAGTTTAAAACAGATATCTTAAAAATGTGAAACAATGACGATGAAACACCATACAATCAATTATAATATAATAAATGGTATTTGGGACATGACAGGAACGATGACAGATTAGGCTATGAATATTTGGTTTCAAAATACACGTTAAAATGGGTTTTAAATTAAAGTCATGTTCTTTAAGAAATATCTTACTCCTGTCGTGAAGCATGTGAAATCTACTAAAAATCTAGTGAAAGAATAATCTGGAAGAAAAGCTATTTTTGTCAACATTTTAATCGGTGTGTAATTTCTTACTTTATCAACGCCTTACAGTATTATTGGAAGGAAAAACCGATGTACGACAATTCTTCAAAAATAGTAAAACCTTAAGATCTTAAATACAAACAAATATCTTAAAACAACATGGTATAAAAAATGTAGTATAATTTCTCAGACAATTAGATAACAGTTTAAGTTACATTAACTTACAAGTAAATAAAAGTTGAAGTAAAAAATAGAATTCTTCTCGAGTCTCATTGCCGTATAGTCATCCATAAAAAAAAGAATAGCAAAGTGGCCCAAAATTCTTAAAATTCCACAATATTGCTTTTTAAATACTTTGGTATTATTCTGCGAAATTAATTTTAAACATAGCTTACATTTGACTTGATTCAAATTTTAGATCAAGCTAAAATAAAAGTAATCCAAACAATCAATATTTTTGTTGCCTTCTACAAAAAATAAAAGGTAATGCAATGATACACATTTTTCGGCAAATATTGTAAGCATAATATACAAATATTTACATATATGAAAATTCTTTTCAATTCTGATTTATAATAATTTTTAAAGATACTGGGTCTTATAACTTTTCAAGCATTAAAGGCACGAAGTAAATCATTAAATATATGATAACAGTGACGAATATAGTCATTGCACAAATAATTACTCATATGAACTTCAAAGCTGATTAATAGCAATTCTTAAGATATAATAGAATCTTTCTGAAGATTTTACTGTATAATATTTCAAATTTGTAATGTTTTAAAATTATAAAGTGTTTTTGCTTTAATTTTTCATTCAAATTTAAAAATTCTTAATGTATAAATCAAAAAATATTGCTAAATAATTTAAACCAAAAATAAAAATAAGTACTATCTTATTAAAAATCTAAGCATTCCTGAAACAAACTTATTGAATTTAATTTTAAAGAATAGCGTTAAAGAAATATTTTTCAAATATTAGAAAGTTTCATTTAAATTAGAATGTTTTCATAATTATAAAAAAAAATATATCTGTTTGTAAACCAAATAAATTTGAAGCCCTTATGTTAACTTGTTGACAGAAGAATGATTTAATACCTTTATACTACAGCAATCCAAAATTAAAATTTAAACACTTATATAGATACAACAAGACATAAAAAAAAAAGTAGTGTGATAATTTCTCATTCAATTAAAAAGTAGTGTATATAATAAAATGTAAGTTATATAAGCTCATGTAGCATAACACACGACACAAACACAGAGTTAAACAGACGAATACAAGACTTGTTTATATAGATATTACGTGATATAGATATTACATGATCTTGACGTCACACGAATGTAGTCACTGGTAGACAGTTGCAAATACAGGAGCAGATGTGCCATAAACTTCATCCAACTCAGCTGTGATCTCTTTCGGTGTTAAGTCTTTTAAATATTAATTTTTTTCTCACTGCTAGAGAGAAATTCCCTCCCTCCCACATTTTTATGAATAAACACAAGTTTTTTGCTTCAATCCACAATAAAAAGGAAATTGTATGATAGAAATAGCTCAGACTTAGACAGCTGTGTAGTGAGCCACGATACTTACTAAAAACAAACCATTTTCGATCCTACGAACGACATTTCTTGGATTTTCTAAATGATAATTTTTAAAACAATTATTGTTTTTATTCAAGCATAGAACATCTGGTGTATATTATTCTAGAAAACCTTTGCATGATGATATTTTCCAGTGTTGTTTGTTCTCAATATGCACAGGCTAATGGCTAATTTTATCAAACCGAACTGTTACTGGAGGATTTTTTCTAGAAACAGATTTTCTTTTTGGTGGTGGCCTTTTCTCCTCTCCATTTGAAGGACAACTTCTTTTTGTTGATTTAGTTGGACCATAAAAGCACAATGATTCAGCCAAATATACTCGAAATTATGAAAGCTTCATTTCCATACCTGTGATTACAATTTGCTTATTTACACGTTTGGATAATAACCAAGCGTTTATGACAGCAAGATCAACTAAATGATAAAAGATACAAAAATACCACTTTTTACTCGTATACCTATTTTGTACCTTCCAATCAAGCGGTCTAAGAGATCAATTCCCCCATCGCCATGTGTTCATTACACGTGGTTATAACATAAGGACATCATCATTCTAATAAAACAGATCATCATCAGAGCAATCAATGTTATCTAAGTTTCTAAAAAGTGTATTAAAGTCTATCATGGGATCCAAATCGCTATCATTATGTTCTTCACTATCACTTGACAAAGCATTCCAAAATTTTTCTGTCGGTATTTTCTTTTAGTACCATTTTTTTTAACATGATAAAAGCAATTATTTTGATGAATTTTATTATATTAGTAGGACAATTTCTGCTTCGACTTAAATTTCGGAAGCAACAAACACATTTCTCAAAATAAAACTTATACTGCTATTGGCAATTAAGAGTTAAAAAATTTAAACCAATATTTTTATCTTATTTCATGCATGTTGTTGCCGTTTGGAAACATTTATTGGAGCTGGTATTTGAGAAAGAATATGTGTAGCCAAATGGCTACACTATGCATTGTAGGGTTAAATGTTCCAATGTTTATTGGAAACGCGACTATTTTTAAAACCGCCAGCGGACGGCCTGTAGCCGCTTCTGGACGCTGTGTATTGAAAGTAGATCTGAATGGGACGATAAGGCCGTTTGAATTTCTCTAGCGCAGCCATCAAATGATACTGGGATGGAATTTTTTTTCGTGATACTGATGCCGTTATAGACTGTGGAAATGAAGAACTACGGTTCGCCGAAATCCTTCCAGTGTACATAGAATCGAGTAAACAGAATTGTTACTTGTTTGCCGCTAGAGATTATTTAATTGAAGCCTATTCAATAAAGTAAATATGTGCTCTTAATTCACAAATTGAATAGACGGACCATGCTATGATAAATGGCAGTAAAATTTTAATGTACGAAAAAGAGCTATTCTTGCCAGCCACGATTATCGGCATTGAAAATGGCTTTGTAAGGTGTTGGTAAAAAATTGATCGCAGCAAGCTCAATTGATACCGAAGGCAATGAAAATAGCTAACTTATCAAAGATAATGGATAACTCCATTTGTTCGCTGAATGATAAGATCCGAGAAGACTATCAGGGACACCAGGCCAGAAAACTAGTAACTCAGGAAAAATTAAGAAACATGCTAGACACTAATCTTACAACTGCCCAAAAAGACGAGTTACTGAATTTACTTGAAGAATTTAGCGATGTATTTGACTTCAACAGGAAATCCGGACAGTAAAACATAGTATCAATACAGGCAATAGTGTTCCAATCAAGTAAAGACCTTATCGCATCTCAGCCAGCTAGAGATGTGTGATAGAAGTACAACGAATGTTATAGGAAGTCGTCATACGACCGTCGGATAGTCCGTTGTCATCTCCCGTGGTGCTCATGAAGAATAAAAATGGCGAATGGTGCTTATGTGTAGATTGTAGAACATTGAATAAAATTTCTAAAAAAGACGTTTATCCTCTACCGCGCATTGATGATGCTTTGGACTGCCTAGATCATGGGTGGAGAAAACCTTTGTGTATCAACGAGCCATTTTTTTCTAAAAAAATGTTTAATGAGGTCATAAACGTGCCGTCAAATAATTTTGACTTCGTGTTTATTAGGAAAATAGTAATACTAAATACTATCAACTCAAAGCTCTTTATTTCCTACTAAAATTTTTTTTGCAATGTCTCAATTATATACGTGTAATTCAAATTGAAGTAACATTAGTGTGACTTCTATTGTTTCAGATTAGATTACAAATAATTTATATTATAATTGTAAGATGTTACTTTTAGTAGAATGCATGCTGAACTGGAGTCGTTCATCAAACGATATCTAAGTGAGTCTTTAATGTTACTCATCTCTGAAAAGAATGACTCGCTGGCATAGGTAGGTGAAAATATGATTAAAATAGCACGAGCAAGCTTCTTCAAACTGTTAAATGTGTCTGGTAACGAATTCCATGTTTCCAAAATTTTGTTATTGGCATTTTTACTTACATTGCTTGTCAATCTTTTTGTTTCAATTAATTCCAACTCTTTCCTTGTTTGAATAAATTTTTGAATCCATATTGAATTAGACTGGAAATCAATCAGCTACAGACAATTTATAATTACAAAATCAATTACCGAAATAAATTTTTCAGTGACTGTTTCTTCGCCTGGTTTCTCATGTATATCTAAACCGCTGATTTTTTTTTCAAGTTTGGTAAATACTTGTAGTTTCTTGCAATAATATTGTTCCTATGTATGTGTGTGTGTGAAAACATGCACTTTAGCGTCAAAAGCACGAATGGGATCTATCATGACGCTATAATTATTATATCAACCTTGAAACTTCACGTTCAATTCATTGAAACGTTAGCAAACGTCAGTAAAAAACATCAATTTTGAAAGCCACATAACATCCAACAACTGTAGGTATTGTTCAATTTCCACCTCATTTTGCAGAAAGTCTGATTTCTTCCAAGCAATCAACAAATCTTTGAAGTACGTTCCTGCAGTTCAACCAACGAACATTATTATACATCATTAAGCCGTTATACACCGAGGTGACTTCCTTTAACAAAGCATCAAACTTTCGCTTATTTAAAGCAAATGTTACCGAGTATAAGTATTATTAATTACGACAAAATGAGATTAACTATTTTTGTGATTACCGCCATTACATTATCAAGAGATGTTAAACCACTCTTAGCACACAGGGCTTGTTGGTGAATAATGCAGGGGAATTCAAGAATAGAATGTCATACGTTTGCTTGAAATAAACTTATGAAGCCCTTTTTTTTGCCCACCATACTTGGAGCACCATCAGTTGTTACTGAAACAATTTTAATCAAATCAATTTCTTTCTCGGCAAGTGAATTCTTAAAGGCCGTACAAATTTCTGTGCGCTTTGTAGTTGTTAGCAACGATTTTATTACAATCAATTCTTCCTTAATGACGTTTCCAACGGAATTTCGAGCAAAAACAGCGAAACGTGCAGATTTAGTGACGTCAGTGCTTTCGTCAAGGCATAGCGATGTAAAAGGAGCGGAGTTAATGTAAATTTTTTGTTGATCTGCTACATTTCCAGCTGTTTTTAAGATTCTTTCTTCTATTATATTTCTAGATAGAGGAGTATCTTATATGCGTAGCATTATCTTATCTTTATTATCAAAAAGTGAAGGCGCGAATGCTAACCAAACTTCCTTTAAAAACTCTCCCTCTTGAAAAGGTTTACTATGCCAAGCAATGTCATTTGCAGCCGAGTAACTTGCAGCGCTTGTATGACAATTTTTGCCAACATATTTAATTACAGACGTCGACTATTTATTTCTGTCTTTCATTGTACTTGCAATTAATTCCTTTTGCTTTGGTTCGCTTTTTTGATTAACGAATTTGTGATTTGTTTCAAAATGACGTTTTATAGACGATGTTCTACATACCACTGTTCCAGAACACAAAACACTTACCGCTTTGTAGCCTTTACTAATCATGCCATATTTCTCAGTCCACCAAGTTTGAAATTCTCTGATACACTTACTGTCTTGCGTTTTTCGTTTTTTTTTTTTTTTTTTTTTTTTTTTTGCTGAACTAGCCATATTAAATAACAGTTAAAAATCGTAAATATAAAACAAATAAACTTTAAAATACAGTTGTGTCAATGAAATCGACTATTATGCTATGCGTAAACAAACTATGCGTCATTAGCAATTGTAGGCCACGATGTAATTACAATAACAAACGTTCGTTCGCAATATGCTTCATAGTGAACTTTGTGATCGGTGGCGTGCCTAAAATATTGTGTCGCGTGCCATTGGTTCGCCATCCCTGGCCTAGATGGTAAAAGGATTTTCTCCATAATGGATTTAAAGTCGGGTTATTGGCTGATAAAAGTTGATCAAAGAGACCGGGAAAAGACGGCGTTTGTGACTCCTATGGAATGGTCTTTATGAATTTAAGGTTATGCCATCCGGGTTATGAAATACTCCAGCTACATTTGAAAGGATAATGGACCCAGTTCTTCGAGAACTCAAGTGGAATATCTATCTGTGCTACCTAGATGACCTCATCGTATACACGCCGAATTTTCTAGAACACCAAATACGTTTCAGGAAAATTTTGAAATGTATCCAAGAGACAGGACTATCGTTAAATTCAAACAAATGTTCATCCAGAAGAAAGAAACTGTAGATATTGGGCCATCTAGTTGATGAACATAGAATCTATCCAGATACCGAAAAGTTAACGACTGTAACAGGGTTTCCTGTTCCGGAAAATATTTTACATGTCTGTAGCTTTTTGAGTTGGTGCTCGTACTATTGGTGATTTATCAGGAACTTCACCGATGTAGAGAAACCCTTGCATGACGTATTGAAGAAAAATACAAAGTTTTTATGGGATAGTTAACATAAAGAATCTTTTCAAACCCTGAAAAAATTGCTCACTGGATATCTTATTTTGGGACATTACCTTCCAAACGCGGATGTAAAAATACGTTCAGACGCTAGTGGATATGGAATAAGTGCAATACTATTGCAAGTCCAGGATAGAAAGATCAATAGCCTATACGACCTACGAATATGATCGTTTTTATTAACGTAACACTAGAAATAATACGAGGACTATTGGAGGCGGACATCGCAATTCTGAACCTCGGTCAAGTGACGAGGACAACACCTGAAATGGCATTTTCCTCTCCAAACTTCTCCACCACACCAATGAGAGTATTTTGAGCTACGACAGATTTAACGGTTGTGTAACAATCAGACCCGGTTACATAACGAATCTATAATGGCATTAGGGTTCGAATAATTGATTCGATGAAAAACGCCGATCTCAAGTCTGCGAGCATGATCACTAGGCTGCCGGAGCCTAACGATCTTTGAAAAGATGCTAAGAAACAAATATTTGAAGTTCAAAAGCAGAATATGGAGACATACAACTTACGAAGGCGATCACCTCATTGCTATAAATTAGGGGATTTAGTTTCTATAAAAATGTATTCAGTTCGAATCACATCTTAAATTTAAACCGAAATATTTAGGGCCATACAAAAATATTAAAATTAGAGATATGGACTATAAAGTTTCAAAAGAAGGAGAACACTAAGGACCGAACATTACAACTACTTGTGCTGAATTTATAAAAAAAAAAAAAAAAAAAAAAGGTGTATAATGTAAAATATCACGCCACTCCATTTAGTAGACTGTGTCTACCGTCTACGACTTTTTCCAGCTGATTTTTGTCACCTTTTCCCAACTATAACTATTTCCCCCAAATACACTTTTATATGTATTTTTGAAAACGATAGCAAAAATAAGAGAAAAGAGAAGCCGAAAACAAAGCAAAACGCTGATACTCCAAAGACAATGGAGATTTCCGAAGAGAAGGATGCTCCAAAGATGATGGATGATATTTAATTGTGCTTTGTTACTGCTTCAAATTTTTCTCTTTTCATGACTGTTTTTCTTGGTTGAGACGTAGACGCATACCTTGTGGATATCTAAATCTTGAAGAATTCCAATAATTGGAATTAAGAAGGTGAGCTCACCTTTTCCCAAAACGGTCGAAGGTGTAAAATTAAAAAATCCTTTTGACGGCAGTCTAAAAGAGGGTGCCAGTGCTGCATCATAAGAGTGCGTAATCTATCGAGATAAAGACAGAAGCGAGCAAAGGAGAACAGAAGGATGAAGGGTGACGTAGAACTGCAGACGATGATTCAACTTTTTGTTATGTTTGTGAGCGTTTTGTCCGTAGTATTTTAATTAAATGTTGTGAACGTCTAAATGCCTTTGTGTTTTTGGCCATCCTAAACACAATTACATAAGAGTTCCATGTCTCTCTCTCTCTCTCTCTCTCTCTATATATATATATATATATAGAGAGAGAGAGAGAGAGAGAGAGAGAGAGAATGTATATTTTATACAATCGGTAGCAGGTCGAATTTGATTATGGAGTGAGTTCATATCGAAAGAACTTAGATTTCCTGCTCGAATCTTCCATCTTAATGAATTTATTCACTCGAACTCGAATGAGTTAGTAAGAAAGATCTTTGATTAGTATTTTAAACTATAATTCAAGCGCTCTGAGGATAAGTAGATACAGAGAGAGGTAGTTATATTACATGAACATTCCTAACTTGAAGAATATTTGTAAACTACATTGTTATTTATCTGATGATTTTTTTCATTTAATAGCGAACTTCTCTACTATTGATCTCAGAAGTAAAAGGTAGAGAGTAGTCAAAAGTATTTCTCAGAAAATAAGATTAGATCTTAAATTAGTTTTTAAGTGTTAGGGATTAATTTTAAGAGCAGTGATAGCGATTAATTTTAGTGGAAGTCTTATTTTTTCCCATGTCAACGGAATCTATATTTATTCATGTTTCATTATATCTATGTTTAATCGTTTATTCATGAGAATAAATAAATATTTATTAATATGTTCTCAGTCTCTTTTATGTCAAAGAAAAGAGTTCTTAAATAAATTCTTGTCCGATTCATTGGCAAAACAACTGGCATTGATTTTATTTCATAACAGGGAAAGAGATGGTGATTTCCATAAAGAAATCACGACCTGTGTTTCTTCATGGAACTAGTGTTTATACTATACGAAAATGTTTGGTGGTATAGTCTTTTTGTACTAAACATCCAGACAGCGATTCCCAAAGTCGGAATAGCGGTGCCCTGGGGAGCCGCGACATCTTCACAAGGGTGCCACGGAATATTGCAATGGCTCGCATAATTATATTTCAGTAATAAATTTGCTCAATAATGGTTACTTGAAAGTTCATTATACGCCCGTCAATTTTTTTTTTTTTTTTTTGGGGGGGGGGTTGTTAACGTTTTTCTCCTTTTTTTTTTTTTTTTCTTCTCATAATTACTCATGCTTTGATTCAAGGTAAAGTGGTAGGAAAAAGTCAAAGCTCTGAAAGGGTGCCGTGAGTCAGAAAAGATTGGGAACCTCTGCATCATGAAAAACCATTCCACGAGTATATTGAATTCTATGAAAAATTATTTCTTAGTTTCGAGAAAACATTATATACACAGCATACTAAAAAACTTAAAATGCTTGAAAGAAGAGCAACAAATGATTAAGATTGCGATTCATTCCCTTTGTTAGTAAAAAAAGAAAGTTAATTGCTTGTGTCACATTCATTGTGTATTTTAATGGAGCCGTGTAACCCATATAGATAATTATCTAATGGAATACTTTTTGCTATTAAATTTTTTTTATATAGGTCAAGGAAAATTTGGACGAAAACAGTATACTCTTTTTTTAATTTTTAGAACAAACTCTATTTGATTGCATAATTTTAAATTTCAGCGAATTTCTTAAGCTTAATGGAATTTATCGAATATCTAAAACAAATGTATGAAATACGTTTATATGCGTGATTTTATTTGTTCATGATTAAATAATATAACAATGGAAAGAATCTAAAAATAAAAGTAGAAATAAATCACAACGATTTATAAAATCTTTGCGAGACAAAAAAAAATATGTTGGAATATGCGCATTGTTCCTTTGGCATTTTTAAGCGATATAAAAGAAAATAGTCATTAAATTTATAAGGTTAATATTAGTCTTTTTAGCGATTAGCTCGAGGAAAAAAATGTGTTAAATTAAGCAAGTCTTAGTTTAAATTATGCTAAGAAAAGTGTGTTAAACTTATACTTTCGGTGCAGTTAAAATTGTGTAGAATGAATGGCAAAAAGACAAAAAAAAAAAAAATTAAATCATTAATTAAAAAGTTTTTATTTAAAAAAATAGAGAAGCAGTTAAAAACCATTTGTTTAACACAAATTTTCTTTATTACAACATTTGAAAATATGCGTGCAGTTTAGATTTTTAAAAAAAATTAATATCGCTTTTTTGGCATTTTAGAGAAGTAAAGTGTACTGTTAGTAATATATCTTGTAATTGTGAATCGTTGTCAGCTATCAAAAGTAACATTTTAACGGTGCTTTTCAGATTTCCACATCACGTTGGTATAAATTCTAAGTTATATATGACGTGCAACAACTCTCATTATTTCACATCCTTGCTGGGTTAGTGAAAGTAGAGGTTCATTGGCGCAAGAGCAAAATCTGGCTGCGTGGCGCCAAACAATGTGTATCTGCGGCATTAACTTCAGAAAAAATGGGAAAAAAAGTAAAAATTAGTTGACAAGAAGGAGGGTTTAAGGATCGCTAGGGACTCTCTCAAGGGTGCTGCATCAGTGTTTTCCAAAGAGTGTAAGCCCATGGAAAAAGAAAAAGATCACTAAGGTATCTCTGATTATGAAGCTCGTGTTTATCTGGAAAAGTTAAGCTCCTAAGGAGCACATCCTTTATTGAAATTGAGCCCACAGTACTGCTACTATTAGGTTCGCGAGTGCTCCTTTTATTTACTTTAATCACCCATAATTATTATAGGACAGCTTAATATTTCAGATTTAATGTCATAATTTCATTTATTCAGCATTTTTTCACTCTTAGTATTTCATTGAATAGTAAATTCTTATGAAATTTTTAACGAAATCAAAAGAATCCAGAAATTAAATAAATTAAAGAATCCATAACATCTAAAGGGAAGATAGACTTTGCCATAAATTTATCGTCAAAGAATAAGCATTTCAAATGAATTACTTTGTCATAGAGCGTCTTCATTTCGAGAGATTTCAGTTATTAGTGAACTTTTACTATGTGTTCTTGATATATTCCTTGGGTAAATGATAAAATAAATGTAAAATGCTATTGCTATAATAAATGCTATTGTGAAATGAAAGTGTATTTTACAATAGCCATTTTGTAGTCGTAGATTTGATATCGTGTTGTCGATCAATTCATCCTCTTTTATTAATTCATAACTTTTTCTCTTTTTTTGTAGCTTCTTTTGCAGCTTAGAGAGTAAGTTTATTTTTAAAAAAACATTAAACTAAAAATAATTGTTAATTTTCACACACACACACAAACAGTACGTTTTTCAAATAACACGCTTTTTATTCTAAAAATAAAAGTAGTTACAAAGCTGTAGAAAATATACGGATTCTTATAATTCTATTTTATTCCCTATATTATATCGTAACGGGAATTTTTGACTTTGTTGCCATCCTTGCAGATCGAATATTACGAGCGGAAAGAGGGTTTTACAGTCAAGAAGAAAATACCCTGGCCAGTAATGCTGATCGGTAGGGGTGACCTTGGTGGCAAAATTAGTCTCTAAATGTTGCAGTCTCCAAATTTCGTGACAAAACTAGATTTCCTCAAACATGTCGGAGACGTTCTATAAAGTTTTTCTTAGAATGTACGTATTGGAGCTTCTATGTTTTCAGTTAGTGTATATAGAGTATTTGTGTTATTTCGTATCGCTGTGGTAGTGCAAACTGATGGCTATCACGGATTCATATGTAACACATCGATCAATAACTCCCGAGTCTAACATTGAAAACAACATTTTTTTTGCAAATTTTTTTTTATTCATCAACATAACACCTTTTGTTAATCACCTTTTAGGGTGATACAATCGTTCCAACGCTTTTCCAAATCCCCCCCCCCCCCATTTTTCTTTCTTTTTTTTTTTTTTTCGCAAGAAATCTTTTTTGTTGCGAGTAAATAGCGATAAACAGCTTTCTGAATCATCGACTCGTTGCTGTTTTTGTTCCATCGAAAGCAATCGCGGCACCCACTTGGAAAAAACCTTTTTCACTTCAAAAAACCTTTTTCAGTAAATACACTTCCATATGATATCTGTGTCATCTCAGCAATCTCACGGAGCTTCACTTTACGATCTTTCATTATAATTTTTGTCACTTCACTCACATTTTCCGGTGTATCGGCTTCCACAGGTCTACCCGAGCGTTCCGCGTCATTTGTGTCGGTACGACCACGTTTAAACTCGGCAAACCACCGACAAATCGTTGCTTTTGATGGACAAGAGTCCGGGTAACATTTTTCAATCCATTGTTTCGCTTGCACGGTGTTTTTACCCATTAAAAAACAATGTTTTATCAGAACACGAAACTCGGTTTTTTCCATTTTTTAAACAAACTACAAAACGACTTTACTCCAACCTCGATAACTCAGCTGTTTCTGGTCCGATCGACTTAAAATTTTGACACGTTTCAAGCAAAGGTTAGTACTCTAGAAAGACCTGGTTACTGATTTACTACGAGCGCCATCTCTGGGTTAGTCTCGGGAGTTATTGATTGATGTGTTATGTATGTTAATCGCTTGCTGTTAAAAATATTTTGCATCTGCTACATAGTCTCAGAATTAAAATTTAGATTAATTTGGAAGGAACATATTAATTAATGACGTGGATCTTTTCTGCACCTTGAAAGTCGTTTTACCACGTGATTAATCCCACTTGCATATTGCATTTTCATAAAACTCGAAATTAAACAATTATAAATACTTTTTGAAGTAAACAATTTAAAATAGATTTCCACAAGATGGAGGTACCACTCTTTTGGGAAATTTTCGATTGAATCGTATACACGAAATCTCCTTATCTAAATCGAATATATACATTAAAAATTGATTTAGAAGTGCTTTGGTATATGAGTCTTGATAGTTGAACCATACCTTTTTCTGAAACGCAATCAATTGCAAAATTCTTTCCGTTGTATTTGAATCATGTTTATGTGTATAGGATTCCAACTATTTTGATTACAAATATTCTTCATAACAATTATTCCAACTGGATAGAAATACTAAAAATAACAGAAAAATTACAGTGCGAAGCTAACACTTTACTTTTTCACGCTTCCAGTCCTGCTTTTGATCGCACTATGTCTCTGTTTTATTCTGCATTAAAAAAGTGTATAATATTTTTACTTTGTATTAGCGTTTGGTTTGTGTATGTATATATAAGTATTTTACTACTGTATAAGAGTATTCGCTTTTTGCCATATTATTCAAATGAGATCAAAATATGACTTGAATTAATCAGTTCTCAGGCTAAAATAAAAATTTAGACCTATTGTATAATACGTGTTGTTAGCATTTTATAACATTTTTTACATTATTATTTAAGGGTTATTTCCCCCCAATTTAAAATTGTGAGATATAAATGAAAATGAAACATTTTTCATACATTTGGAAAACCCTTTAGAAGTAAGAAATGAAAAAAAAAATAATAATAATTGGTCTTCAAGAATAATATTTCAATTTAAGACTGAATGTGAAATTCTGCTATCTAATCCTGAAAATATTAAATATTCAGCAGAAATTATAGTATATATATATATATATATATATATATATATATATATATATATATATAAGGATAAAGGGTTGTAACTATTGAAAGAGTAGTATTAATAATGACATCAAAATTTACTGTACTTAAAGAATTAAGTAATAAAATCTAGATTACGATAATTTTTAATTTTCCCAAAACGATTATTTTTAATTTTAAGTGAAATCAGTTTTTTTTAAAATATGTCTAATTTTTTGGAGCAGGCTAATTTATTTTCCATTTTTTAAGGGCTTTTTATTGCAATTTATTGTTAAGAGTTATTTATTTGTTGATAAAATTAATCTGTACTTCGAGCTTCTTGAAAATACGAGTAATTACAGAGACATTCAAAATTTAAATCTGAGTTTTCCAAACAAATGTGAAAGAGTCGTTTTTTTTTTTTTTTTTTTTTTTTTTTTATTATTTATTAACAATTCTATGAAAATATCATGTTTAAACAAAAAATATGTTAATTTTTCCTGATGCAAAATTTTTATTTAAACGCAACTTACTATTGGGTGCTTTCAGTTTCAGAAAATCTTTAAATTAATACATAATGCTTACAAATTTCAGTGAGAGAAGGAATTTATATTATGAGTGAAAATATTTCTCAATATGCCATTTTTTTTTTTATTCTTTAATAACTTTTTGAAAACGTTTTTGTGTATAGCTATAAAGCAATACTGCAATTATTATTGAAGTTTTCCCATAAAATTGCCCATGGGAATCTTATTGTGAAATATTGTTTTCAGCAGCGCAAGAGCATTTGAAAAGTACAAGACGTGTCATTAATTACTAAAATGAAATTGCAAAAGGTATGGTTCAGGAGAGTTTGGAAAAGACAAGAAAATATTTTGTAAATAAAAAATCGTCTCGAAATGTTAGACATCAATGCAAAGAAAACTTATATTAAAAATGTCTAGCATTGTTTAGTAGTGACTCTAGAGACAAGTTTTTCGTTCTTTTTTTAAAAACATATCTACTACTTTTTCATTTTGTTTTTCGAATTTTGAACCATAAAGGTTTTTGGAAGATGATTTATGCGCATTGCCCCGAAAGAAAAGCTTTATTTTCGAATAGATGAATAGCTTCTTGGAGTTGTATCGTATATATTTCGCTGAATTGCAAGTATCAACTTATGTTTACAGATGATTTATTTGATTCTCGTTGTATAAAAATAGGGGAGGGGAAACTTTTAACGCTGGAAAATAGTATTAATTCAATTAATCTATAGTGAAATATACTTACAGGTACTCATTTTTTTTCTAAAATTATTTCTCTTACATGTAAGAATTTAAAATTTATCAATTCTTTCCTTTTTTAAAGGTAACGAGACTCGCTAAATAGAGAACCCACGTACGTTTTAATCGCAATATAGTAGTTGATTATGTTTATGGAAAGTTATATATATATATATATATATATATATATATATATATATATATATATATATATATATTAAATGCTTGTAACAACTATATAAATGCACGTGTTTTACTGCATTTCACAAGAAGGTAACATTACCTTGTTGTCAGATTTAAAAGAATAAAAAATAGGTATCATAGAAACTGAAAGGATTATCTTTTTTGCAAAAAAAGTTAAATTCATTCAGAAGTCTTCTCTAGGAAACCCAAAACTACGGAGTTTCCCTATTCCAAACAATACATCGGAATTATGTCCATAATTTATGATCTATTTGGAGGAGGTAATCTATTATTTAATTAATTTAGTAACGTTAACATCACATCAGATTTAAACTGGGATCTCTTGCTGATGGATCATACAATCATTTTAGAATAGGTAAAAATACCATTCACCAATTCATTAAAAAGGTATTTGGTTTGGTTAGATTTAATGTCGAACAAGACTAGGGATGGCCAACGCGTGGCACGCGTGCCACTATGCTGCACGGTGGAGTCCTAATAGTGGCCCGCGAAGGCTTCTTGAACAATTAAATATCTGAAAATAATGTCGTCCAGAGGAACTTTGTCAAAATCCGTAAGAACTCCATTCATATGCGATTGAATCAATCGCCTCGGAGAATGGTACTGCCTCACACCAGTTCAACGAAATGTTAGATAGCGCGGTCACGGGGCGAGACCAATGGTTATAGTTACCTTACTTTGGAGCGATATGCGAGTGCGACACTCTGTTTTCATGGCTCAGTTGATTTTAAATAATCAAGCAAGAAGTAAAGTATTTGAAAACTTTCTTAAATTTTTATATCGTGGGTCCCATTAAAAATTTTATGTTTACTTTGCCTATAAATAAGCCGAAAAGAAATTAGAAAGAGGATATTGCAATTCGTGATTTTAATACTGTACGGGAAGAACAATTTTTGTTTACTCAATGAAATGCTTCGAAGCCTGTTGGTTGATATGTGGAAGTTGTGTAGCAATGCCGAAAACAATCAATCTTACCAACATTTAAAACAACTGCATAGTGATTTGGCAGGTTAGTTTAGTTGCATTAAATGGTATGATACTTTAAGAGTACTATTTACAGTATTTATTATACTTAATTTAAAATACTAAAGTTGATATTGTGACATTGGGCTATTCGCGGTTTCTCTTCACTAACTTTGGGGACTTTCAATTGAGATTGATTGCTTTCACTAAACAACCTTTGCCCAACCAAAAATGAAACGTGATGCATAATGTAGTATGTAAGGCAGTTAGGAATGAAGTGAAGCGGTCGAATTAAGAATTATATAAACTCCGTTGGAAGGAGTAGAGTATCTGAAGGAGGATCAGAGAGGCGTTGTAGTGAGATGAAGTGAAGCCTAAGTGCTATATAAGAGAAAGAAGAAATTAAATACTAGTATTGAAGATTCGAGTAAAGATTACTCGAAAAAGATTCGGTCTGGAGTTTTCAGCAGTTATCCCAGAAGCTGAGTTGCAGTCGATGAAAAATTATTGGTAAGAGTCTGTTAGATTATTATTGGTGGTTGAACTAAGATATTGGAAAGCTTAACCTGGAGAGCGTATTTATTGGTGTCATAGTAAATATATACTAATAAATTGTGAAAGTTGTTTTGGTGGTTCTGTAATTATTTGTGTCGTAGTATTTAATATTTGAATTTAGTGATGGCACAAGAGGACGCCCGGGTCGGTCGGGTGTTACAATATTCTCAAGATAAAGTGCTTGTCTTACTTACACTTGCTATTCAGATAAGACATTTTGGGTGCACGCACGTCGCACGTAAAAATCGCATTGCAATGTTATCGGACACAACGTTCTAGTTGAACGTTTGATAGACATCTGAAGTTCCTTCTCTTCGGAAATTTTGGATAGAATGAATTGATCAAGCCTCTTCCAAAACCTCGGGACATAACCTTTGTTTCGGTTGGACAGCTGAATGTAATTAGTTGTTAATCGCTAAGCATTCCAACTGGGTCAGGAATTGACACCTGCTAAACTGGGCACCTGATGCGGGGGTGTTCTTGGTTCCCAGGATAATCGGACTCTAAAAAGGCAAAGTTCACGAGAAACAGAGATGTTTCTCGTCCTTTCTTACAAGTCCAGCTGTCTTTAATGAGGACCTTTACCAAGTGTAAGGAGGACCACTAATGAGCTTGCTAAATGTGGTCGCTGCATAGGATTTCGTCGACACGTGTGCCGTTGACGAAATATCACTAGCTGTAATTTATGTTCTATTGTCTTAGTTAGACACACAGATGCAAGTGTTTTGCTTGGGGGGGGGCATATGCAACCAGTAGTTTTAGGTTGTAGTGCCCTCTAGCATTCTAGTCCTGGGTCATCACTTCGGCAGCTAGATATTTTTCGACCCCGTGGAGGATGAGAGAGTTGACTTCGTTTGCCGGAGTGTTTCAAACCCTTTACCTAGTGGGTACGAATAAGAGTTGACCAGTCGCTTTTTACTGCCCTTTTATCAACTAAGCTTAAAGAGACTTTTAACACCCTCGGGCTAGTTATTAAGACGTTTTAACTTTTGACGTTGTTGTTGAAGTGAACCGCTGAAGTGATTTCAACAACAAATAGCCTGCTGGTTAACAGTTAACAGTTAGGGAACGGATTTTAACAATAAAACATAAATAAATAGTTACCAACAATCTCTGTTCCAGAAGAGAAGCGACGAAATGTAAATTATGGTGAAGGCTTTTTATTGACTTTTTTTTTTTTTGTTATAGGCTTGCAATAAAAAAAAAAGCCTAATTCTGACAGAGAAGAGATAATCATAAATAGCTTGTTAATATTTGATCAAAATGTTGGTGATATGAAAGTCAAAAACATAATCGATAAAATAGCTTTGTCTCGAAATACCATAACGCGCCGTATAGATGATATGGGACAGAATGTTGCTGCATAAATTGTGTCTGGACAAATTGTGTCTAATATTGTAAATACTAGCATTGGATGAAAGCTGTGACATCACAGATAATGCGCAGTTAAGCATATTTGTGAGTTACAAGATCGATAATTTTGATATCGTGGAAGAACTTCTTGATTTCTGTCAATTACACTTTATAAAAAAATTAACAAAAAGAAGAAAAAAAAAACCGATGAACAAAGAAGGAGTAGCTCGATTGTAATGAAATTTCGTATGCAAAGACATTTGGAACGAACATGCGAATGACTGAAATTTGGTAAAGGGAGCTACAGCGCATCGGAACTGTACATTCAGCAGGTGTATATAAGAGGTGATTCTCAATATGATGGTTAAATCCTCTATTGCATTGCGATTTAGGATACCTTTCAACGACTGAAAAAAATGCCTCGCCGCAGGATTCGAGCTCATTACGAGCAGTTGTCTGAGTTTGAAAGAGGTCGTATCATTGGATTGAAAGAGGCAGGTTGGGCAAATCGCTCGTCATATGGGTCGAAGCGATACGACGATTAGAAGATGCTGGCAAGAATGGGTGGGCAGTGACAGATCTCTGCGTCGTGATGGTAACGATCGACCTAGGGCTTCAGCAGATCAGGAGGACAGAGTGATTGTCATATCAGCTATCATAGCGCCTGATTCATCGTTATTATATCGTTATCATATGCTCTTTTGATCCCCATTCCAAGTAGCAGTTTTATAAAATTTACTAATACTATTGCTAATGCTGCTCTCAAAACCAATTAAAGTGGAGTGTAATTTATGAAACAAAACGATTTCAAATAATAATAAGCTTTATTTAGGGAACGACAGTTTGGCGTCCCTTCTACTTCTCTAACTGTTACACACACACACACACACAACCTTCCCCCTACATCGAAACAAGCAAAACATTTTTGAAGAGGCGACCTCAGGGCCGCTTCAAAACTAATTTACCTAGGGGTGTAAACAACTATCTTGCAAGATTTTTTTGTAATAATTTACATGCTTATGTAATATATTTTTTTTTAATCCATTAGTGATTGTTCTAAATTTATTGGTGTCTTTATGAAATTCTGGAGTAATAAAAAGATCTGAGTGTGTGTATGTATATATATATATATATATATATATACATACACACACTCAGCTAGTAATTGTCTAGCCAATTTTTATTTACATTTTTATGAATTAAAACAGATTGACAATGATTCTTACTTTCTTTTTCGTTACATAGATGATCTAATTATTTTAGGTAAAACTAAGGATTTTAAACCAAATATTTCATTTTACCCTAATTACCTCAAATTATTAAAAACTAATCTTAATTCAAATACAGTAGAATTTTTAGATCTCGATTTGCAAATAGTTGACAATAGACTTATTAGTAATATTTTTGATAAAAGAGAGAGATTCAAGTTCCATGTAATTAAAATACCTTTTTGGAACAGTAATCTACACAGATCCATTTATAGGAATATTTTATTGGGCTTTTTATTACGTAATAACAAATTAACCACACATAAAATAGACAAATTTAATAACATTAAAAAATTCTTCAACAACTGTTTAGATCATGATTATCCAATAAATTTCTTAAATACTTATATACATCACAAATATATTAAACATCTTTGCGAATCGTGATCCAATTTCAAATCCACCACACAACAATAGGTCCACAAAGTCGGCTTGTTAGTGGTCTAGCCGTGAAGAATTTATTTATTTACATTTACACAGCTTACATTTTTACTCACTCTCTGGACCGTTATAGTCCTTTACCATACAACTTATTACCAACCAATTGTTTGCATCCTTTTACATTTTATTACCAATCAAACAATGATTTAAATCTTTTTTCAATTTATATGGTGATGATGTGTTATATTTTTTCATTTTGAGTATGTGATATACATCTTGAAGCTTAAAGAAAATTCCGTCTTACTACTCACATATTTGAATCTTCATTTCTTTGAATTTTGTAAGTAATTTTTATATTTTGATCTGTTGATAATTTTTAGAATGATAGATTTTATTTTGTAAATTTTACCGTTGAAATTTTTTGCATTTTTTAATCATTGAACTCTTTTGTAATTTGGATTTCCCAATTCAGCCTACCAGGAATTATAGATTTTATTTTTGTAGATTTAATCGCTGAATTTGCTTGCATCTTTTAATCATGAACTCTTTTGCAATTTGGATTTCCTAATTCAGCCTACCAAGTCGCAAGGGGGGAAGGTTGGTACCATTAAACTAGTTTAACCCCACTTAATCGGTCCTCAGCCCGATATTGCTTTTTGACTTGCTGGGTTCCATATTTTCATTTATTTTTCTTTCATTGTTACATTTCTTTCTGGATTTTTGTCTTTTTAAATATTTTAATTTTTCTTTCATAAATTTTCAGTATATATATATATATATATATATATATAACACATCAATCAATAACTCCCGAGACTAACCCAGAGATGGCGCTCGTAGTAAACCAGTAACCAGGTCTTTCTAGAGTACTAACCTTTGCTTGAAACGTGTCAAAATTTTAAGTCGATCGGACCAGGAAAAAGGTTTTTTGAAGTGAAGTGAAAAAGGTTTTTTCCAAGTGGG
>BMAW01047383.1:133784-182381 GCA_019974015.1 Nephila pilipes
AAAAAAAAAAAAAAAAAGATTTGGAAAAGCGTTGGAACGATTGTATCACCCTAAAAGGTGATTAACAAAAGGTGTTATGTTGATGAATAAAAAAAAATTTTGCAAAAAAAATGTTGTTTTCAATGTTAGACTCGGGAGTTATTGATCGATGTGTTATACATATATATATATATATATTCTATACATAAATGTTAAAATTAAAATGTCTTTGAAGATTAATGACCAAGTAAAAACGACAAAATTCGAATCCATGGTTGTTTATTCATTTCTACTGAGAGAGAGAGAGAGAGAGGTAACAAGTATCCATTCACAGTAACAGATTCATCTCCGCTTTCACGATTGCAACAGAAAAGCGTAAAAGAATCTTTTACCATGCAAATTGATTTATATTGGGGATTTTCTGGGGATTTCTCCAGGTCATGTGGTATTAGATGAAGGGGTAATGAGGGATTAACATGGAGTCTGTCAGTCGAACATGGATTATTTCTGACAGATTTATGACCACGGGAAAACTGATTCAACAGATTTTATGTATATATCCAACTACTTATTGTATAAGTTAATTATGTATTTTTAACACAGAGAGGTTTCTTTAGACAAAAACTGTTGTTATGTGTCGATGTTTGTATGCGCCCGGGAGAGAGAAA
The DNA here is from genome assembly GCA_019974015.1 of Nephila pilipes. Lineage (NCBI taxonomy): Eukaryota > Metazoa > Arthropoda > Arachnida > Araneae > Nephilidae > Nephila > Nephila pilipes. The sequence continues at coordinate 134,432 of BMAW01047383.1, forward strand.
TACTCGTACTAGCGCCTGCGTGCGCATGAGAAAGTTGGAAATAGCATGCGCGCTGTAGGAGTAAATATTATGATACTGTGTCGTAACGGGGAGATTGTAACAACCTAGGGATAATAGTCTTTGTTGCTCTATATTACATAAAATTAATCAATTAGTTGTTATTACCCTCAGCGGAGGTGAGACGTATGACTCATATTTTGTGCTACGTGTTTTGAAGAGACTTGAATTATACAGTCCTTTTCTTCATAACCAAATTTTAAGTGGTTTGAGTTATTTTGTGCGAGTAGGTTTTTTGAATAGCATGTGAGAGGTATTTGCTAAATCAGAAAAAGCGAGACATATAACTAAGAGAAACCAAAATGTAATGTTGTAGGAATGCTTTCTATACACATATTCAAAGTATGCATCACCCAATTTTATCTTTTATAATTGTTTCGAAAATGTTGCTCACAAATTAATGTCCCTTTATATTTTGGTATCGAAGCTTCAATATTTTCAATCTCTCAAAACTGTATAAGGGTGTTGTCTTAATGACTTGCGTTAAATGTTATCTTCTTTTAAATGAGCCTTCAATTAATCTTATTCTCTCTTACTGGAGGTACTCCACCCGACGCAAAGAATTCAAGGACTGTATTTTATAAGACAAGATTATAGTTTTGAATCCGAATGGGTCCTGGTCTCGACAATTCACAAAATACCTTTGAATCGAGCAGCATATATTTTCGCTTTGGTATATTTTTCATCCACTAACTTTATATTTTGGAAATCACTTGCGCATTATATGAAATTTCTCAGAAGATATGAAATCCGCAGTAATTTTTGGGACAGTTAAATTTTTAAACTTTTAACGTAACAATTGTTTTAATTAGTAAATAGAGTAGTAACCGGAGCGAATTACCATTGACACATCATTCTGACCAGAAACGGAAACATCTATTTATTGATTTATTTTTTCTCATTCTTTAATATCAACTTATCCACAGAATCCTTTCACAAAAAATTATCCTTGGAGAAATGATCCAATAATCATCTGCGATGAATATTATTTCCGTTTATCATCTCTTAAACGACCTAGCACAGTACTAAAAACTGATCCTTTTGAATGTTGGCCGAGGTAGCCTAGTGGTCATAGTCGCAGGCTCGCCGCTGGTTTTGCTTTCTTCGAGTCGTGGGTCCAAATCCTTTTGCGATTAAGACCGGCCGTGCAGCGGGGCTAACGCTCCTTAAATCTGTCTGGGCACCTTTTTAAGTGCGAAATTGATAAACAATCTAAACCATTTTCAACGTTAGAATGGCTCATTCTAGACAATGCTTAGAAATTCGATATCTCAGTAGACTGCGTCTAAACTTGCTTAGTAAGTGTAGCATGACTCATAAACGTTAAACGACTTTTCGAAACGAAATCAATTTTTTTTTTTCTTTTTCCATTTCAGGGAAAATCTTTCTTTTATTTTCCAGGTGTTGAAGTAAAACGACTTTGATTGATTTCATTTGCGCTCTTAGTATGACATTAATTTTTTTCCAGACGGCTGCTGAAAGAAGGGAAAGAGACTAGAAACCAGACGAAAAGTTATTACCCATTGAAACTTTAACGATTTCACCTTGAACTTGGTACGGTTTTTCGGAGAAATGTGTGTGTGAACCAAACGTTGATTTTTACAGTATTGCAAAACTCGGTGCATTTCCTTAAATTTCCCTTACACTTTTACATTCACTCTGAGGGTTTTATATATGTTCCAAACAAATGAATTTATGGGGCTACTCTATTTCTCTTTTAATAGAAATTGTTAGATTTTAATTCTTAAACTGTATTAGCTTGATTTTTTTTTTTTTTTTATAAAGAAACATGAATTTTTTTAATGTAGGCATTTCATTTTTGTACAACTTGCATATCAAGCTTTCCCTACACAGTAATTTAGATTCTAATTTCTTAAGTAGAATATACACACTAATAAAGTTTCCACAATCCCTTAAGTTTTTGCCTCAAAAGTTTCAAAGGATCGAAATGCAATTGTTATCAATGTTTACTAAATTTAACATGGCATGGGGGAATCAATCTGGATAGATAAAATGGACATAAAACGTTTAATATGAACATACACATATTCTCGATAGTTGGAATATATATTTCTTAATTGTGACTCCAATGTTTGACAATTACTGTCACTAATAGAAACTGATTGAATTATTTTTGCTGCAAATCAGAATTATGGAGCTATTTTTAAAATGAGAGTTTTTAAGCAATTCTTAAATTATCATTGTTATGCACTCTCACTGAAAATAACTTTCTGAATGATAACCTCTCTTTAATGTTTTCATTAATCGATAGAAGCTGGAGAATCAGAAGTCTTAATGTGCTTCATCTGTTATACTATTTTCATCACAATTTTCTTTCGAGGAAGCTTCGGGTGATTCCTGACTTGTTTTTAAATTATTTATAATTTTCAATACCAGATAGTATGTAACTCCTGTAATTCGTTAATTAAAGCTTCCAAATCTTGATCCTCGCAATTAGCAAAAAAAAAAAAAAAAATCATTAAATATATTATTTAGTTCAGAATTTAAAGAATCTATTATATGATCACATAATTCGAATTCTATGCAATCTAAGTCTGGAATTGAAATTTTAGTTTTTAGTTTGGATATCTTTGTACTTTTAATACATTTCGAGCAGTGTTTTGAAACTTTTATCTCTGACTGAGATTTTTCGAAAAAGAAACTCGTCTTTTCGATGCATGTAGAACCAAAAATAATTTGAAAAACAGGAATTCAAAACACTGGGGAAAAAAAGTCATAGTTCATGGAATCACAGTTTACATAGAATCATACGCAAGTTTACTTGGAATATCACCATTTGGGGCATAATAATCCACAGAAAATGGAGTCTAATTTAAAACTGAAGAACAATTCAAATAAAATACTTAACAATTTTTGAAATCCACTCACCCAAGAGCCACTCCTACTCCCAAAATTGTTGATGGAGTCAGAGTCGGTCGTCTCTTTAAAAGGGGCACGGATTCAAGAAACTATTTTGGGCCTTAAATTTTTTGCAAAGTAAAAAAAAAAAAAAATTACAATTTTTTTTTTCGATGCTTAATATTTTTTTTTAGTTCAGCTTTTATTAACGTCGCACTAGAAGCAACACGAGTGCTATTGGCAACGGATCTCGTAAATTTGTACCACGGTCAAGTAACGAGGACGACACCTGAGCTGGGTGGAGGTACTCAATTTACACAGAAAGACACTTTTTTTTAAACTTCTTTATTTCATTCGGAAAAACAATGGAGAGATGCGGTCACGTGTAAAAATTGGAAGCGTACATATGCACTCAAAAAGCGCTACTGCAATCGCTAGTCCGAACAGTGCACCTTCTGTAATTTTAATCTGTTTCGGAAATAAATTCATTCGTGATTTTTAATAATTTTCGATGTTCAGCGTTTAAAAAATAGCAGATCAAATAGAATTACATATCTCATCCCTATTTATAAACTGTAATCAAATGACAATGATGAGTTTGAAATAATCTTCCTAACCTTTCGTATTATGTGAGCACTTGAAGGTCTCAATAGGTTTGATGTTTAAAATTTCCCAATTAACTTTTATGACAATCGTTTAAAAGGATCGAGCCTAGATTTCCAGCTAATCTGCCTTACAAACAACACAAATGGAAAACAGTTTAATTATAAAGCGTTGAAAAACATACTCTAAATATAATTCAAATAACTATTGTACAAATTCACACATCTAATATTTACTAAATAATATAGAAAATTGTTTTGACATTTCTATTGATTTTTTTAAAAAATAACTGGGGTTCCCTAAAACACACACACACACACACACACACACACACACACACACATATATATATATATATATATATATATATATATATATATAATAACTAACTATATATATATATATACATATATATATATATATATATTGTAGTTTTATATAATAAATAAATATAAATAATATAGAGAGTGACATAACAATTATTAAATAAAATGGAGACATGAAATGATCTGCAGAAAATTATACTTTTAATGGAAATAAATCACTGAGATGATACTACTTTTTCAATCATTCGTAGAGAATATTAAATTTATAAAGAAGAAAATTTTCCCAGTGAATTTATATTGATACAATCAATAACAATTTCCTGGCTCTTATTTTATTTTCAGGACTAGTTCTATATATTATTTACTGGAAAACGCTTTAATGATTATGATTTTTAGAAAAGAATGTTTACAATTTCCAAAATTTTAGCGTGATACAGAAAAATAGACATAATTTTTTTTATTAGCAACTAATTTTACATCACAATTATAAGTTACATTCAATTAATAAGAAATATCGGTAATTAGCTATTGCAATTGATCTCAATGCAGTATAAACGTCCACATTATTACGTAATTATGGAATCTAAATTAACTAGTTTTTATTCATTATTTGTTCTTACTTAAAAATTTGAGCTATTTATATAATAAATATTTCAATAATAATCGTTAATTAGGGGATGATTATAATCTTTTTCGAGTATACTTTTTTTTCAGTTTCAAATAGTAAAAAAAAATGAAAAATTGCAAATGAATTTCTTATCATATGTATCAAATTAGGTAATAAAAATTCGTTAAATTTAGCTATACATTTAGAGGACTAGCATTTGAGCTGTGCGAGCGCACAAGGCTCCATGAGCGAACTAGTTTTGCAAAATCAATTATTCCATTTTCTTTTCTTTTTATATTTCATTCGAATATACATTACATTTCAATTGTTTCACACTTTCAGCACGCATTTCCCGTTGACCCGTTAAAGCAAGGTCGGGGAGTTGGGGTGAATCTCCACACTCGCGAATGCTTAGCGCCGACTAGTGAGTTTGTTCTGTGTGCGTGTGTGACGGCTGATGGTCTTTGATTGCGAGGTGTAAAAATAAATACAGTAATCGAATTGAAAACGGCGTTTAAAGTAGTTTGTTACTGAGCATTACTGATTCATATTACTGAAAGTATACGTATCATCGAGACAAAGGAAAACTCCATTTCTGTAATATATTAATTTTTGATATTTTGTACAAATCGTCTGCCTATCGAAATTCTGCTTCGGTCGTAAATGCATCGATAAAAATATCATCTACAGGTCAAATAATCAAGTTGCATATGTTTTTGTTTGTTCTGTGCTATTTGTTATTTCATATACGCCTTACTAAACCAGTTTATACAATATGATGAACAGCACACACACACATGTATGTATTATATATATGTGTGTGTGTTTGATAAAGCAATGAAATTATTATTAAAAAATAAAAAGTAAGAGAACAATTAAAATTCAAAATCATTAAAAGAAAACATTTATATAACCTAGGTAAAATATATGAATAAAAATTGAATCAAATTTGAAATTAAATGAATAATTTGAATACCCAACAAAACAAAACATGCACATTCAGACTAGGGGCTGAATTGTGAGGCGAAGCATGTTTTACGATACCAACCCTCCCTCAGTGCATCTTGTTGGGCAAAAATTGGATTACTCCAAAATACGATTTGTAAATTAAAGAAAAGAAACAAGAAAAAAAGGAAAGAAAAGAAAGGCAAGATAACTCAATTACAAAAAGTTTTTTCAAAAACCAATATTTTCCAATCAAATAATCTTCACCTAAAAACTTTCCAATTAAAAACCATCCATTAAAATTTCCCATTAAAATATCCAATTAAAATTATCCAAAAATGCCCTTCAATTAAAAACTATTCAATTAAAAAATTTTAATTTGTTTTCAAAACACTAAATCAGTATAATTAAATCTTTTTAGTTAAAGATTTAAAACTTTAAAAACAACATACCCAAATCTATATTTTTCCAAGAAGAATTAATTCAAATTACAAAGATGTAAAAACTAAAATTAAGATCTTGTGTCATGTGATCAATAATATATATATATATATATATATGCGAGTATATAACTATGAGGAAATCTTAATATACATCATCTATCTTTTTATCACACATATTATCTTTTAAAATAAGATATCTAAATCAAAACATGAAAGTTTAAATATGTGTAATTTTATTTTACTTTAAAGCAAAATTTATATGACAGGAAACATAAAACACAAAAATTTATCATATAATGAAACATAAACTTGACATGCAAAAGCTTCATTTTGTATATCAATGCCCCCCCCCATTTAGTCTCTGAAGTACAAAAATAGAATGTGTGGGGAAGGGGAGGATATATCCTTATTTCAATAGCAAACTGCAAAAATGTCCATACACGACAAGCATATTTGGAATATTATTAATCTTAGGCAGGTCAAATGGGGAATACTTTAAGAAAAGAAACCTCATTTTTCTTACTTTAATCACAAGCATAGAAAATCCTACATTTTATGATCTTATTTTGTCTCATTTTTCTGAAGTCTTTTTTTTTTTTCTTTCTGACGGACAAAGAATCGAAATCTTTTTATGAGTTTCAACCAAGTATAACAAGGGTAAGATTAACGTCAACACACATATCTTTTACTTTATATAAGATAAGTCTAATTTTTTCTAGAAGCCAGATCTTAATAAGTAGTATTATTTGATTGTGTTTGCTTGATACGCTAATTAAGACTAAAAATAAGAATTCAGAATTAGGTTTTTTCTAGAAAAGTTTACGAAGTGTGATTTATAATCTTATTACGTTTGTAATCATTATTAAGATATGCATATCGGAGTTCCTTCCTTCTATTTTTAAATACATGTGCGAAGAACATAATCTTCTTACTTCACAAATACCCAAAGACAATTTTTATCTCTTTGTTCAGTTACTGATTTGAGTTAATTAAGGAGAGTTTAATTTTAATCTCTATCACCTCCCGTAGGCTTTTAAACTCTTTTATTAAGAATTTTCAGTTGATGAACTGGTAAATAAATCTATTTATTTATTTTTATTATTATTTGCTGAGAAAAAAAGAAATCAAATGTTTTTCAAAATGTAAAGCAGTAAAGTCTTTCATTGCCTAATGAATTCAAACATGATAACTGATTAATTTTACCATATATATAAATATGTGCCTGCAACTTATAGACTGGAAATATTTAGATCTAGGTAATCTTTGAATGACATAAAATTGACCTTATCTTAAAGAGACAGACCAGTATAAATAAATATATTTGTTTCTCCTTCATTTACTGACAGTTCTGGTGGCCAAGGACTCATGGCCGGCGGTTTTCGTCGAGTCGATGGTTCGGGCCCTGATGCTACTAAACACCCGCCTTGTAGTGGGGCTGATGCACGTTACATCTGGTAGAGGTCCCAAACCGTTCCGTTAGCGTGGTGTGGAAGTCTGGAGAGGGAGATGCCAACTCAGGTATATCCCCGTCACTTGACCGAGGTTCAAATTTACGAAGTCCGTCGGGGGCCGGTTTGTAGCTCTAAGCCCTTTGGGTGAACTTGGTCTCCTTGATCATTCTGCCAACAGCCCTCGTGTTGCTTCTCCGTTTGGCGTTAATAAAAGCAATCACGTCAACAGTTATGTTCTTCATTTAATTTTATATATATATATATATATAATGCGTGATTTAAGAAAATTCTACGTGTAACAAACACTAGTTTTTATCATGTAGCTCACAAGATGAGCACTACAAAAAATCTCGTCCACTAATTAAACATTGCTAATATGCTTACATTGTGATAACACTAATAGGAAAAAATGGAGACAGATATTTCAATTCGCTGCATAATTTCTATAAAAAAATGATAAAAATTTGTGAATAATAGTCCGTAATTTAAAGTAGCATCCCATAAGGGTTAAGGTTTCTTAAATAATTAATATATATAAGAATTATAAGCCTTGCAAAGATGTTTAAGTTTTGAATTGCCCACATTGTTGCGGTTTTGTAACAAGATGCATGATTAAAAATTTATCCTAGTAAGCTAACTATTCATTAATAAAATTAAGTAAAACTTATTACTTGTAGAAATGCAACAGCATTTACTTTTACAAAATTTTATTCCAGATATGTGTATTGTTCTGTGTCCATTTTATGTCTTAAATAACGATAGGTTTTTTTTTAGTATTATATACACTTTATAACATAAAAAGCGACTCGCCATGGAGTTATTCGAATAAGATGATATTGCGTATGCACATATCTTATGACAAGAATATGTCAATGACTAATTTTTGGCGGTCAATGACTGACTAGCAGGAGTTCTAGCCCAACGGAACATCCGAAGATGTATAAAAAAGGGGATTTTCAAATGCTAAGGCATAATTTCTATGCAAATGTGATTCTGTTCAACCCTAGTGGATTGTACCAATGCTTCGCAGATGGATACGCAAAGAGTATGAGCAGATGTCACCATTTGGGAGAGGACATTGAATTGAATTAAGGGAAGCAAGGTGGTCAAACCGCAGGATCGCTCGACATTTAAATCAGAGCGAGGATGAGGTACGGGTAAACTATGGCCGTACCAAGCGTTAATAAGGTAGCGGTAAACAGACAGTGACGGCAGAACAAGAGGACAGCTTGATCGTCCATTCGGCTCTCAAAACCCCTGATGCATGCTTATCAACGATCCGATACGCAATCAGTACACCAGTGACTACAATGACAATCAATAGGCGACTTAGCGATATAGGTTAAGATCACGGACGCTTTTGCTCTAACTGCCTCTTACCGTTCCCCACCACTAGACGCGTTTGCGGTAGTTTTGAGAGCGTTCGATCTCGGACTGGAAAAGAATTGTTTTCAGCGATGTGTACCGCCTCGAAATGAGTTTCGATAACCAGAGAAGACGTGTCTGGAGACGTCCAGAGCAGCGGTGGTTTTATCATCTGACTGTCGACCTCCACACAGCCAGACAACCAAGATGTCTGGCATGAAGTACCATTTTAACTGATAACCAAACCCCTTTGGTTGTAATCCGTGTCATCTTTATAGAATAGCATTTAGTTGACGCGATTCTACGCCCTGTTGTGTTATCCTTCGTTTATCCTTCGTTTCACGGATCCCTCGGCTTACATTTGAGCGGGATGATACCCGGCCGCACATGGCACACCTTTCTATTGCTTATCTTCTTGCTTCTCCAATACTAGCCTGGCTGGCGTGGTAGCTAGATCTGTCGCCAAAACAGGATGTTTGGGGCTGATAAGCAGGCGTCTCCGGCTGTCCATGGACGCCGCCGATCTATCTTGTCAGTCAGAATGTGTATGGAAAGCATTTTTGAAAGAGGACAACTCTGCAAATCGATGCCAAGCCGGACAACAGCTTGAATCAGGGCCAGTGGAAGGTCAATGCATTCTTGATTTTTTCGTGCTTTTGCTTTTGTAGCTGAATTTACTGAATAAAATATACAATACCTGTGATAGCGTTTCGTTTTCAATACATGTTCATCACATCTACAGATTGTTGTCCCATTCTTATAACATATGCAAAATATTTAGTTTTATGTTAGTGAGTAGGGTGTCACAGTTACGCCTTCTTTTATGATTTAAAGGATGCATTTAGTTATTATAAAAGAGATTACAAATGGAAGAACATTTCTTAAAGCAAATTTCTAGCATGCTAGTAGTCATTACATGTATACTCGTATATTACAAGTGTAAAATCAGACATGTATTTTTCTTTTGCTCTGTAACAACTCCTCTAATTTAAAAAAAAAAGTTGCAATAATGAGTCTTTGGAGAAAATAAGTATATGCAAGAGAACAACTTTTGCTTTGTGCTAAGTTATATATATAGATTCAGGGACGGCTCGACGAGGTTTTGAACGTTGCGAGCACACAAGGCTCCGTGCTTACATTCCAACTGATGATAGTTCATTATACATTTCTCTCAAAATGATTTCATTTTCTTTTCCTTATAATTCTTAGTTTTAAGAGTGAAAAGAAATAAGATATTCAAATTTGAAATGATATGACAAGAACTTAATGTGGTACATTATTGAACTTTATTGAATAACATAACCAGAAATACATGTATATTATCGAGATAAAAGAAAATATAATTTCCGCAATCGTTTGGCTTTAGATATTTTGTATAAATCGTTTGCCTTCGGAAAATATTATTAGATAATTAATGTATGCATAAAAATATCGTCTACAAATGAAATAATTAAATAGGACACATTTTTTATTCATTTTGAATTATTTGTATCGTTATTGTATTATTATTTTGTATACTTTTTACTTTAACAATTAATACGATGTAACAAATGGTATATACGCATAAAATGAGATTAAGGTTTTAAATTATGAAATTGTGGTAGGAAATTTGTGTGTATGTGTTTTAGACCAAGTGCCAGATTGAGCACCTTTCCATTGAAATTTAATTAAATCTTTTGAGCTAAATTATATTCAAAGTTATTATAATTATAGCTAACATTTAACGAAACATGTTTAAAATGACCTTGTATTCAGTATATGAACTTAAACACTTTAATAATCATTGCTGAACATTATAACTAAAGTATTCTCTTATTTACTTTTTTCAATTGTTAAAAGTTATAAGCAATTGTTCCCTAAATGGGTTTTATGTTTAAACTAAAGAAGTCTTATTATGAAGGAAAGAAAAGTATAACAACTGAATTAAATTTATACTTCCTTATAAATTATTTTGATGTAATGTTCTGTGCATTTTTATCAGTAAAATAAGCTCAATAACTGTTTCCAAGTTCAGTTAAATGTTAATAGTAAATGAAGCACGCAATTTAAATGATAAATAGCTTCAAATTTTAATATATATTTATAAATAAAATTACTTGTATTTACAAGTAATTTATGATGTCTGGACAGTTTTTAAATAAATAAAAAAAAGGCTAAGTTAATTGTGACGCAACATTTATATTTAAAAGTACGGTTTTTATGCATGATAATGAGTTCACAGTGTGTGCGAGGATTGAGATTTATTAGCCCTTTTTTCTTTCATCTTCGTTTAATTCGGAAATTAGGCGCATGACTTAACTATTTGAGAAAATTAGGCTATTTTTTATGATATGTTAATATTGAATGAGTTTGCAATATTTTCTTTAAAGCAATGTTCTGTTGTATGCATTGTTAGATGATGCAATAAATAATGAAATTATGAAGAAAATGCATGTATATCGGCAAAATAGTATTCCTAATAATTAATTTTGTCGAAATATGCCCAGTTTTCTTTTGTTATATATTGTATAAAACAAATATACGGAACTATGTAATGATGGGATATTGGTGACAGTCCAGGATGAAACTATCAATAAAGCCTGAGGGCATGAGACCTTATTTTCGCTTTGAATCCCACTGGTTGGTATTTGATAGCTTACACCTCTTAAGATTCATGAGACATCTAATTTCAAATGAAATTTTTTTTTTATCTATGATTTGGCAGCTTCATTATTAACTCCACTGTTGAATTAAAATTTTGCTGTGGGGTTTCGAGCATCTAAGTATGAACCATTATCAGATGACGAATACTGCATCTCAATCGTCTTACCAATCTTCTATATTTACCCTGCTCGACAATTGCTAAATGACAACTGATATATGTAAATAAATATTCCCGAGTGTCAATCAATTACAATAAAAACATACATAGAGAAAGTTCTAAGACGCTCCTCTGCGTAATAGACAGTGTGCACAAGTTGTTTATTCAATCGAAATTTCAAACAGTGAAGTATCTACTGAAAATCACCATTTAAGTTTATGAAAATCAATTTGTTAAATTATGCTCTTGCAGCAAGTATCGAATAGAGAATGTCAATATAAAGCCTTATTTGAAGTATTTTGATTGTGGTCTAACAGGCGACTGGAAGCCGGGTGAACTATCATTCAGATTACCGCACCAATGTGTGTGCTAAAAAGTGTTCGTTTGCGATTAAAAGGGGTCGCAGAAAGTGGAAATACTCTAAGAAAGCATGCTGGGGATCATGAGAGGAGCACTACACTCCGAAAGGACGCTTGTACACTGGTGGCCATTAAAATCGTAATACCATGAAGGAAAGCAAATACAAAAAAGATATTTATTGTACGTAAACAGTATGACATGAAGACGAAAGCAGAAACAGGCAACTCATTCCATGCTTCTTCAAGTCTATGCCACACTTCCTCAGCCGTATTAACTAGAGAGGAATGGTGGGCCAGTCTTTAAGCAGCCAATGAGCAGATGTTTTCAATGGGTGACAGATCTGGAGACCGTGCAGGTCAGGGCAACAATCGAATACCTTGAGTATCAAGGAATATCAGAACACAATTGCAGCATGTGGCTTTGCATTATCTTGGAAGATAGCGTTTGGCAGGCCTCGATAGGACACAAGCACTGGACGTAAGATGCCGGAAATGTACCGATTTGCGTTCAAATTACCGTCGATCCTAAGTAGAGATGTGCGTGACGTATGCCCAATGGCTGTCCAAACCATCGCACTAGGTTCAGGAGCCCTACGCCAATATATGATGCAAGCAGGCAACGAGTGGTCTCCTCGGAGCCTGCAGGCACGTATACGGCTATCAGAATACTGCACGCAGAACCAGGACTTGTCTGAAAAGGCGACAATGTGCCACTCCTGTATCCAGCGTTGTCGTTCGGTGCACCAGAGTTGCCGTCTCTCTCTATGCTGCATTGTCAAGGGAAATCGAAGTAATGGCCACCATGCTGACAGTCCAAACTGCTGCAAACGTCTTCGCATAGTACGAGCGGATACTGGGCGTAATACAAACATGTCCAATTCCGACTAATGATCCATGATGTAATTGTATGGTTTCGCAGGGCAAACCTCACAATATGTCTGTCCTTTAGGGCGTTAGCCATGGTAGAGCGTGGAGATCCTGCATGCCATTCAGTATAATCCTCACCAACCCATTGATTCCATATTAGCCTGACAGTTGTTGGATTTCGACCAGTGAGATAGACGATAATCCACATTCTTGATTGGCAACGATCCTGCGTCTATCGAATTCTGACACTTGTTGGTAAGCATTTCTTTTTCTTAATATAGGCATAACACGGTATTCTGAGCAGACTCCGATCTTTCAAAGCGCCTTCCGAATGAAAAATCCGCTACGCAACTTTTTTCTTCAGATGTCGTTTCTCTCTCCTGCGTCGTCTAAATAAGCTGAAATACTAATTATTTATATCTCCTAACCTCTTCTTCCTTTCATGTGATTTTGACGTTCGTCAGAATATTCCTTCCTAGTGTATAATGGCCCGAAGTGTACATGGATCTCTAATAGGAAATAGGAGCAGACATTTTGCTCTGGGCTAGATATCTTCAGAATTTGTCATCGTTATCAGCAGTCGTGTATCTACCAGAATGGTTTCTTGGGTAATGAAACAATCTGGCTTGTATTCTTGTAAACCTGTAGGTGCATTCAGCTACAACCTCGCCATCGTCGAGAAAGTTTAAGCTGATTTGAACAATATATTTGTTTGAATCCTCAACAGTGGTTCAAATTCATGTTTTCTGACTTATTCCGATTAAGTAGGAGGAGTGATTCTGGACACCAATCACTATATATAGTGTAGAGAAACCGTTATTGATCATAAATGTTTATGAAGTTTATCGATGTAGCTCAGGTATCCTGGTGTGGGCAGGGATTATGCATATGAGGGGGGGGGGCAGAACACCACTACAAATATTTGACGTAGGTACCGTTACACCGCAGCGATAACTCGCTGAGATTCTTCTGGACCATGATAGTCTTTTTTTCCTGCATGATATTCAATGCAGTAGGTCCATACTTTCTATTCATGGATGACAATGCACGTCCACACAGAGCAGTGGAAGTCACCGAGACTCTAGAAAACGAAGGTATTGAGCACATGGAATGACTTACGTATTCATTGAACTTAATCTCTTTAAAAATGATTGAGATGTTCTAAGTAGACGTACTTCACTAAAGAATCACCAACCCGAAACTGTACAGGAGCTCAAAAGCGTCTTGAAAGAAAAATGGGAATATATCCCCGAATCCTAGACAACCTAAAGTATAGCATCCATAACAAAAGCTAAATATGCATTATAGTGTGGAATTCGGTAGCACTTTTTTTCTTACAGAGTGGGAGACTTATTTGGTCACCATTCCGTCTATAAAGAACAGTTTTCGTGACTTAAGAAATTGCTCCAAGGAATAAAAAAATTTTATGTTGTTGTTCAATGTGGCGAAATCTGTCACATTTCACGTTATACTTAATCTGCAACTTTGTTAAATGTATTGTTACGAACTTGATAGGACGCTTCCCAGTAACGGTTCTCTTATGAAAGAAAAGAAACTTTCACAGAGATGTCATTAGTAAGCCAAGGGAAGTTTAAGAAAGGACCCCTTAACCTTCGCAATGGATTTGGCAACCATTTTGTTGACTTGGCGACAAGTGGAAAGTTTCCAAAAGTGCTGGAAACAAAGCGAAATATCGACTGGGAAGAAAGTTACGAATGATTTGTGAACTTTCGGTGTGCCGTCATAGCTGGCCGAAATAGGTATAAATGCGACGAGAATCGATCGAGGAACCGATTGGAAGCAGTTGAGCGGAGCTGCCGAGGATAGTGTGGCCGAGGGAATCTGATGGAGATTTGGCCTGAATCTGTCGGAACCTGACTCGGAAGTGCAGAGTATTACGGCAAAGATTTGTACGGGGAGTGAACTAGTAAGCAGATGAGCTGAACGTTGCTGATACAAGTGTGACTGTCATTACGAGTGCTGTTTAGTTCCTATATATGAGTCACTTATCTGTGCAAGTGCTGTGTTCCAGTTTGTGCTGTTACTGTTCTATCTTTGCAACCTGTGAGTTGTCTTTCCCAGAACATTTGTGAATAAAGTGTGACTTGCCATTATCCTTCGTGTTGGACTGATTTCACTCCCATGTACCCAGAAATTTTTCGTAACAGTTAATAAGTTTCATTCCTTTAATCAAATATTCTAAAAATTGTTTTTGTGCATTAACAATAATCAAGTAGTGTATTTGCTGTGATCTTATATGGAAACTGGATACGAACTAACAAACCTTCGGATACTAAGACTAATTCCCCCATCTTATGGAAATTATGAGGTTTTCTACACTATAGGTCTATATTTTAAACTGTAAGAGTGAGAAATCATCTCAATTGTCTTCTTGTACACCTACTTAATATTTAAAATTACGAGGCCTATAATCTAATGGCTTGCTACAGAATAATTCGGTTGCATTACATTAAACAATTTCTTAGTGGCCTACTTGATTACTTAATCTACATTGAACTTCCTTTAATATATTATATTTACACTATATGTAGAATTCTTTTTTTTCCTCCGCAGGAGTGATCGTATGTCAGTTTTTAAAATGTATTTCTTCCCTTGACCCACAAACATTTAATGTTTTTTTTTTGGGGGGGGGATTTTAGTTTCTTTATTTTATTCAATTATTTATTTTTATCCTTTTACTTCGAAACTGAGCTACATGGATTATCGTAGCCTTTATAACAATAGGATATCACGTTAAATAAAAATGATTTCAACACTGACTTTCTGAATACCATTTTATTAGTAATAATTGTTATGAGAATGCATTCACACACACTGTTTGGAATGCTCGTTTGTTTCTTCAATTTTTAAACGGACCCATGTCTCATCCCCTGTGACGATTTTGTTCAAAAACTCTTCTCCTTTCTCGTGGTAACACTGGAGAAACGTCAAGGCGGCGCCCATTCGCTGTGTTTTGTGAAGGTCGGACAAGATCTACGGAACCCATCTCGCGCAGAGTTTGCGGTATTGGAGTCTCCTTCTCGTAATGGTATAGAAAGCCGACCGTGAAATTTCAGGAAACGAGTCACTCAACACGGAAATTGTGAACCGACGATTTACTCAAATCGCCTGATCCATTCGCTGAACAAGATCATCGGTTGACACCGGCTTCCTTTCCTGCTTGCCTGCATCATGAACATCAGTACGTCCTTCTTCAAAGTTCCTGTCCCATCGTCAAACTTTTCTGTTACTCTTGAAAATTTTTCTATTCACATTACACATCCATCGATGAATTTCGGTTTCATTGCACCCTTCAACATGCAGAAATCGAATGACAGCACGTCTTTCACACTTGGCGGGAGACTTTATTGTTCGAGGCATGTGTTGAAACTAGATAATATAAAGCGCTGCGCTCCATACGAGAGGCTCTCGGGGGGAGCTGTAACTACCTTCTCGAGTGATGAACCATATATATTTGAAATTAAGTAGCGAATATTATACTCTGTGTTAATGTTCAGTGGCATCTTCATTATAAATTAATTTACTGATGTCAAGGAATTGCATTTATTTTCAACCGATGATTTGAAAAGCCGCCCATCTGACAGGTAACTATTTCCATTATTCTTAATTGCGCATTTCTATTGTTATTTTACACAGCATCTTAACGTACTCACTGCGTACTCAAAACTGACAACTGTGACCTGACACTATAGATGAGCATTAGTATGCTCATCGATCATTACGCAACACATCTGCGAACTGCGTTATTGGAGTTTCAAGGGAGTATTCATTTCGTGACCGATCGGACCTTGAAACAAAATAACCCTCGTATTAATTCTGAAAAAATACAACACTGTTCAACTAAGTAATATCCAGATCAGCAATTTTGTGTTAAAAATAAGAGCTTAAAATTAAAATTTGTTTTCAATTAAAGTATTCAAATTATGTTAATTCCACCTAATTTAAGCTTGTACTTGAATATGTCTAACTTATCAGTACGTCGATAACAATCCAGTAAGAATTCAAAAACCAAAGATAAGGAGGATAGCTTGGGTCCCTTATCTGGTATGATGTCACTTCCATCCAAATGGGGAGGCGTATCAAGGGAAACCATTCGGATACGAATGGTCGACGATGGACAAGGGAGTCGACGTCTGTTACCGATCGGTCAAGCTACGATGTGTTTGTTTGGAGGCACATAATTTTCAATTTCAGTCTCAGGATTGATGACCTCTCAGACGCCAGCTTTCCTATCCGCCATATGTTGTCAAGCACACAAGGCCATTACACAAGATATGTAGGGAGAACGATTGGTTGGAACCCCGATCATCTATAGTCGTCTTTCAAGGCACTTTGATAGCTCACAGTTACGTAAAAAATATTTTAACGCCTGTTGTACTGTTTATGCTATTGTCATTTATCTGCAAGACAACGTCGAAAACATAATTCACGACACTCCGAACAATGTGGCACTCCCAACAATGTAGGAATAATATCGTCCCGGAATATCGTTGATTCAACTGCGCATTTGCAAAGGTTTGGGTAGAATCTATCGCAATGATCATATGTGAACTTATTGATTCAATGTAACGTCTTGTGTTGCTGACAGAATTTACTTCAGTCCTGTCTGATCTTTTCCGTGACATAACTTTGTAAAATAACGATATTTTGTTCTGAACTTGTAATCATTTTCCTTATCTCCTCATACTCAAAGTATATATATATCTCGATATCTTCTAGGCGCATAATATATTTGGCAATTGAGTATATGTACTCATAAGTTGAAAACAAAAATGAAATAAGCATTTATACACTATACAATGCAGAATGAAGGTATAAATTTAAAATTAAGTAGCTATAAAAAATTTCTTGAAAGTACAAAAAAAAATTAAGAAATTATTAATTATTAAATCTTAAAAATGAGCTTATTTAAAAAATAAAGAAAAAATACACACACAAACCTTAATAAAAGGAAGAATTTATACAGAAAAACAGCAAGACATAATTGAAAAAGAATATCCTTTTAAAATGAACAACCTAATTTAAGGCAGTAATAAATAGCGCTCTCTATATATAACAATATATACATACATACATACATATATATACATACATACATACATACATATATATATATATATATACTATTTTCGTTGCAGTCAGAACTCAAGAATAATTACTAATACTCTGATTTAAACTTTATTTATTTTACGTTCGTTCAATGAGAGTGAGAGGATACATCATGAAACTGGTGGAGAAAGCAGCAAGCGTCTTTTCGCTTCAGTAGCTAGATCAGAAGAGAGAAAACTTTTCCCTGTGTGTATTTGGGAAGTTAATGTAAGGATTATTCAGATCAAGGGGGTTTAGATGAAGGGGTCCTTTGGTATTTTACGTGAAAACTCAATGTTTAAAGAAATTATGGGTTTTCTGGCTAAGGACACAAAGCACGACCTTATAGATTTAGCTGAGGAATCAGATTTTAATTTAGATCCTACCTTGAGGGTATTTCGGATAAGGAACTTAACACATCGATTAATAACTCCCGAGACTAACCCAGAGATGGCGCTCGTAGTAAACCAGTAACCAGGTCTTTCTAGAGTACTAACCTTTGCTTGAAACGTGTCAAAATTTTAAGTCGATCGGACCAGGAAAAAGATTTTTTGAAGTGAAGTGAAAAAGGTTTTTTCCAAGTGGGTGCCGCGATTGCTTTCGATGGAACAAAAACAGCAACGAGTCGATGATTCAGAAAGCTGTTTATCGCTATTTACTCGCAACAAAAAAGATTTCAGCGGAAAAAGATTTGGAAAAGCGTTGAACGATTGTATCACCCTAAAAGGTGATTAACAGGTGTTATGTTGATGAATAAAAATTTTGCAAAAAAAATGTTGTTTTCAATGTTAGACTCGGGAGTTATTGATCGATGTGTTATTACAGAATGTCGAAATTACGAAAAGTAACTCGCTAAAATAGCTCTAATTTGTTCAATCGATAACAGAAAAATAAGACAGAGAGAATGAAGAAAGGGATCAAAATAGGAATATGTTAAAAAGAAATAATTGCAAGTATTTTAGTTTCAAAAACTCAATATGCAACTTGAATTAGAAAAATTAAAGTTATAGGAAGCTGAAGTAATTTAGGATAATGAATCGCGTTTAGGGCTTACCTCAACGACACATAATAATAGCACTATAATGTAGTTTGCTCCAAAATATGAAAATTATCAAAACATGCAATTATTTTTAAAATTATTCAAAAATAGATCAACCCTACAGATATAAAAAAAAAAAAATTGGCAGTGTTGCATTTCTTTTAGGTTTTCTTCCCCCCTCCCTCAATATTAACAAATTGCAAGGGAAGATTCCAATGAAATAAAAGAATATAATTTTTTTTTGGAGATTCTCTTTATTCAACGTTGTTAATAAAATTCTGAAAGACTCAGAAAACAATTTTATTCACATGGGAGAATTAATTACTCAACTTCGCGAACTTACGCACATGAACTAAATACTCATTTTTCGGAATATCTCAGAGAACTCGAAATTCATCCTTTTCACAAATAAAAAAGTTTAATAGGAGCAAATCAAATTAAATATTATAAACAATGAATGTAAGGAACGCTTCATCGATCAGTGGGCCAATTTTGTTTCTCCTTACGACGTAGTCGAAAAATTAGATATATATGATAGTATAAGATCTACTTTAAGGTAAAATAAAACCGTTATAAGATCTAAAGATCCAACATAATAATACCAGTTAAAAGGGCTCAAATCGCCCATCACAAGAAAGTCATAGCCAAAAATGGCTCATTATAAACTATACTCACACAAATTATCAATCATATGAAGATCATGTTCCCCAAATACAACGAATGCCCTATTATCAAACTAAATGTAAACCTTATTATAACCAAGGCCAAACCAGGACTCAACTAAACAAATATGAATCATTTGGTCAGAATTGGAATCAAGGAGCTAGCGAAATGTCAGGATCAACTGGTCATTATGACAATTGTATACATGATTACTTAATTGGTCATAATAATAAAAATATTGAAATCCCTGAACTACTCGTATTGGAAGGTTAGGAACAATTATTAACAGCACTTTCCCCCCTGATTGCTATGCCTGGAAAGGAAACTGGACCTACAATTCTCCAAAACGTTTGTGACTCAGGATCGAATGTATCAATCAATCAATTCATAAATTTTTTTGTCTCTTATTAATATAAAGAACAACCTTTTAAAGGATATCGACCTTCAATTCATCAAACGTCTGCGACCATTCGGAATTATTTAAATATTAAGATTCCGATAAAGATAGGAGAAGTTAAAAGGGCTACAAAATTATTAGCTACCATATTGTTTACTTCTTTTGAAGGATCTGAATATCTTTCAACTACGACTAATGTTACTAATTACCACGGCACGCAATATGGAAAAAATTTTTAATTTAAAAAATCCTAAATTAGATGTTTCGTCATTCTCTTTAAGTCACGTTGATACCAGAAGCGCCATCTATGTGGTGACACTAGAAGCGCCACCTATTAAGTGTAATTCTTTAGTGTTCTAAGAGATGCCGCCGTGAGTGTTAAGGCAATCTCGGCTCTTGTAATGTGTGTGTGAATAAATACTTTATTTACAATCCACTGTGTTAGAGTTATTGTGTTGATGATATATGTATATAACCAACATATGAGTTATATATATTGACAGGCCCATCTGTTATAAGTTCCTAATGTTGTAAATTAAATATATTCTCTGTAGCAATTTTATTTTGTTAATTTCATTTGATTTGTTATTCTATAATACTCTCCGGAATTAGTTATTTTAAATGTTAATAATTTTATTTTTACGGTGGAAGAAATAAGCAATGTCCCAAAATAGGAATAAACAACATCAATATTATTATAAAATAATTTTTATTAATAGTACAGGAAAACACGTAAATATTATTGTGGTTAACGAGAATAAATAATAATAATAATGGTAACTTATAGCGTACTTAATTTTCAGGATAATAATCTAGAGACCAAGCAAAAGTATTACTATGTAATAATGACCTGATAACGAGCAAAGTTCACTACATGTATATGACGAGCATATTTAAAAATCGCGCTTTAAGTATATTAGCATTAACTAAGAAATGTAAGGAAATATGTAGCGACTTCCTTCTACAGCAGCGCCACTGGTTAAAAGGCCTTACTCAACCAGCCCGAAGAGATATCTTTTCGGCTTGATTGGTAGGCCCGTCAACTTCGGATCCCTTGGTCCAGGGTTCGAATCAACGCTGCCGTTTCGCGAGCGCCACAAATATATAACTAACACTTGTGTTTTTTCACACATCATTAACTTAATTTTATTTTATCAAATAAATAAATTACTGCAGAATGTATTATCGTATAAAATTAAACCAAAATAATGCATCAGAACATTACTTTTTTCTAGTGGAATATTACTTTTAAGAATTCTCTTTAAAAATTGCCAGAGATTTGTTTTTAATGCTAAAAATATAACATTCTTGCTAAATTTTAATGCTAATAATAATAAGTACTTCTTGCTTTTTTCAAAATTTCCATATCCTTTCTTACTAATTTAAATTACTCAGATTGTCAGACGAATTTATTCAATTCGCTATTTATCAAAATATGTGGTAATTTAATCAGTTAGCTAGAGCTAATTAACTAAAGGCATGGTCTCGGGTTTCAGGCACCAAAAAATTGCGAACAAACTCCAGATATTCGCAGCTTAGAAGCTTAAGCGGTTTTTCAAATCATCGATATTGAAAAAAAATAATGAGACTTGCTCGGCATCATCAAATTAATTTATTGCTAAGATACACAACACATTTCAATAAAGAACAATATTCGCTACTAAATTTCGAACAGATCTAGGTCACCACTAGATGATGGCAATTGAAAATCCCCCAGAGAGTCTCTCGCATTACGAGCAGTGCGCTCTATCCTCTAGTTTCACCAAACCCTTCGTACGCTTATATCCCCTCAACACCGCCACAGCTCCAGCAAATATATATATATATATATATATATATATATATATATATGTAAAAATAGACACCGCAATTACCAGAGCTCAATTATTAGGATGATTGCAAAAGCTACCATGTTCATGAAAAATACAGAAATAAATAAAGCTTATAGAAATTAATTCGCTTAAAAACATGAGCAAACTCTCTCTAAAAACTTTTTTAATTCCCTAGAAAACATCGATAATATTAATATTAAAAATCTTGAAAACTATGACATTACCCCATATATTAAAAGACCCAGGCAAATCTTCTCTGACTCTCATACCCACCCCATAGCTCCGATTTAACTTTTAATTTACTCTAATATTTACTTTTTATCCTCCGGTAGACAGACATAAGAATACTGATGAGCATTAGCGAGTCTTCACTTTTGCTCAAATTGAAGGAGTTCGAATGTAAGAACATACTTGTGGATGTCGCCCGAAAGCAATTGATCAAAAATTAAGCAGAATGAAAAACAACATCAGAGTATCCAGTGAAACATTACGGTATCAACACTGTGTGATTAGAGGAACAAACAACCAAAAGTCAATGTGAACCAAAATCATGCATATTGAAGGTATGAAAATAGTAACAGTGAAGAATGTTAAGGAGGCTTAAAGGGGAGGGACCACTTTGTAGTTTTGTAAACGAAGTTGAATTTTAAGTTTGGGTTTGTGAAAAGAATTTGTGCCTTGATAATTTGATTATCGTGATTGAGTACGGAGGTGAAAAGGTTACGGGAGAGTTAAGTGATGTATGATTCAATTGGATCAATTTGGAGGTCATTATGTATAACATTGTTTCTAACATACCATGGAGAATTAGTCATAATAAGAAGAATTTTGTTTTGGATGGTTAGAACTTTTTTCCTATGAGTTTTTGCGGCCGATCCCCAAAGAGGAGCGACGTAGGTGATGATTGGGCGAAGGATCTGTTTATAGAGGAGAATTTTATTTTTTAATGAAAGAGGAGAGTTTCTTCCAATGAGTGAAATGCACAAGTGTATTTTGTTCCAAACTTTTTTTGACAGGAATTTGATATGTTGTTTGTAGGTGAGTTTTGAGTCTAACTGGAGTCCTAGGAAGCGTACCACCGGGACCCAGTCAATTTCCTCGTCGAAAAGGTTTAAATTAGTGTTAGGGTTAATCGTACCAAATTTTTTGAATATTATTGCTTGTGTTTTATTGACGTTGATAGCTATCCTCCAGTAAGTTAACCATAATTCTAGGATGTTGAGATATTTTCGGAGAGCTTTGATGGTATACTTCTAATCTGTCTGGATGGTAAGTCCTCTCATCTGGCTAGTTAGCAAGGAGTTTTAACTTCTGGTGCTGTTGTAGAAGAGAGTCGCTACACATTCTTATTCAAACATAACAAATTGAAGGACTAAAAAAACTAATCCCTCCAACTCTATATTTACTAAGTTTCACTACAACATGGGCAGCCAATAGAAGTATCAGCGTACATCCCTTCTCAATCAGTAGAAATGTTCCATATCATTTTCTACTCAAGAAATAAAGTTTTTACTCAAAACTTCGGAAAGTAGCTTCCAGCATCTATTAGAGACTCCCATAGCCACTAGGTGGCACTAGTGTGTATTATTGTTTTATTATAAAAATAGCATTTCTAATTTTCCAATTTCTCTAAAAATTTCTATCATCATTCAAGAAACCACGAAGAAGAATGAAATACCCATCTTTATCGAAAGGAATATTTATTATTCACGATTCGGACTTGAAGAGCGCTCTGCATTCTAGACGTCCGCAGAAACCAACGCGAACGTGAAAGTTCACAATAATTATTTATAGTTATAAACGCTGTAGATTTTATTTGAAATATATTGATGTAAATAAAGCAATTGATTATTAATTGTTCATACAAAATTAAGTATGCTTATAGATGTGATTTTCTTAGAATAAACACATACTTAAACATATATAGGTGCATCAATGTTAAAATATAATTTCCCTTGCATTTAATTTTTTTAAAAAAAAAAAAGGGGGGGGGGGGGAAGAGTATTTTTTACACTTCGCATAAAATAAACTAATTTTTCTCCGCCAAAGTGCCCACCGTTACCTTCATTCTCTATTCGTACAGTTTGATGGTTTCTACAGAAAGACTTCAAAACATACATTCAGAATTCCGGCCAAAGCTTAGCTAGGGATTCAAACAAAAGGCGGGTTTGCTATTTTAATGGTTTGGTACAATAACCTGCCATCTGGTCACATCTCCAATTTAAGTGTTGGTCCAGGTTCGGTGCATTACATATACTATAATGGAACATTTTTTGAACTTTATATGGAAAAATATAAGAAATCCTTCTATACCACTTTTTTAAATTTTCTTTTTCAGTTAAGTAATTTTAGTGTACATCTGAAATCAACCTTTTGGAATACTCCATTCCTATATAAGACGAAAGCTACTCTCAGCTTTCGTGAAAATTGAAAGTACAGAATAAGGGTTCTATTATACGGATAGAAAACCCGCCTGCAGGAAGGCAACTTGTGGCGGCTCGGCGTTGATGTGGGGCACTAAGTCGTTTGTATCATTTTCCATTTTTATGGGAATATCTCAATAAACTGATTCAAATATCGTCATAAAATATATTCTTGTTCAGTAACAATTACAAAGTTAATATCATCTGAAAAAGGGCTGGTAGTGTGAAAGTAGTTTTTCGAGTCAGAATTAAAACTAGTGTTTATGTGTATTTATGCATGTTATATATTCACGTTCATAGATGGCGTTACTGTCGCGAATAATTTTTATTTGTATTCTGAAATTGAAATCGGCAGAGGAGAAGTGGCATCAATGGTGTTGAGTATGATGTCCTAAGTTGCTGTAGTCAATCATGAGAGATTTTTGAATAAAAAAGTAATTTTACTAGTAACAAAAATGTTATTGAGAGTTAAATAACATAAGTGGTCCGCCGACCTGCAGAACAGCAAAAAGATGGATTGTTCGTTCATTGGAAAGTTTCGTATTGAATAATGGTGAATGTGACTGTTTAATGGAAGTTTCAAATTTACTGGATTATAGTTTTTGTTTCATCAGTATTGGATTACAATTGGGTCCGTTTCGTTTGACAATTTACAGTGAGTGTTTGGGACGATCCTTTATTTATTTTTTGTAGAAACAAATTGTAGTTCATTAGGCGCATCATTACTTGGTGTATCTTGGGGGGCGCATCCTCCGCTTCTTCAGAAAGTTAGCTTAAAGCCGAAAAGTTATTTGGAGTATTTAAGATGGGTTGATCATCTATTTTCGGCTGTTTAGCCTTTTTGATGGGAGATGCAATTCTCTCCCTATTTGTGAAATTTAACTTTTTTCAGGGAGGGGAGGTTATAAGGGGTCTGGAGATTTAATTAAATTTTAAAATCTTTACTACTGTAAAATCTTTTTTTTTTTTTTTTTTTTTTTTTTGTGATGCACGGAGAATGATTGAGAATCTCTCTATGACGGAATTTTCATCTTCTGTATTTTGACTTATATTTTTTTCCTCGTGTCGTGGTATTAATGCCGAGTTTTTAGAACATGTTACTCTCTCATTTTTGAGCTTCTATGCAAAGAATTCCTTTGGCATTTATAGTGCCAGGCTCATGTGAGCTCTACAATCGCTACTTCCTCTTACCGTTAATCTCTTCAATGTCTCCGGTCTCTTTGATTCCCCCATTCCCTCTATATGATAATTTAATATTCACTACTCCAGCAATGTTGCTTGCTCATAGACGTTAAATCTATGGAGGTTCAATGTACTCTCAGGGTGTGTTGTGTTAGGTTCAAGAGGAGATGCCGGCTAACATGTCGTCTTCGTCGTTTCATAAGGATTCACAATTACCAGTACTTAGCCAATAGCTGTGGTGATGCTTTTAAGTGTGACTTTAACAAGCAATCTATTCATTTACAGGCTGATCAATTGGTTTTCTTATACCCCTTAAATCTGACGGATGTGGTAACAATTCTAACACTAAAGTATAATTTTTTGAACATTGTTTGAGAGTGGGAGACAATTTTCAACACTGTTGGTCTGTTACAACTTGATTTGTGAGGTAATACAGAAAAATAGAGAAGCACAATGTTACTTAATCTTGGGATAATTTTATTTTTGAAAAACATAATTTAATTCAAATTTTTGCATTATATTTCCTTACAGCAAATGTTGAAAATGTTCGACACCATTTTGAATGCAAACATGAACATGTCGTTTACATGTTCATGTTTGCATTCAAAATGGTTTTGAACACACTTCTCAGCATTGTTGGTGTTATTGATGAGATTTCTTCAGTCACAATTTCTTTAAATTCATCGAAGTTTGCTGGACTTCTCTGGAAAACCCTATATTTGAGGGGGAAAAAACCCAAAAAAATCTAACGGGGCGAGTTCTGGTGACTTGGTAGTCAAAAGCCTTTAGAAGTTAATCTGTCATCAAAGAATTCCTTAAGCACTTTCATTGTTAGGTTTGACGCGTGTGGAGGGGCTCCGTCTTGTTAAAACCAGCAGTAACTATCCTTTATCTGAAGTGAAGCAATAAAATTTGGAATTACTTACAAGTACACTTCGAAATTCATTAAAATCAAAACATTAGCTCATGTAGTTGGTTTTTATTGTTGCCATTCATAATCTTACGAAATAAGCATTCAAAAAAATAAATAAAATAAAAACGTAGAAAGAAGCTGATGATTTATTCAAATCGTTTGATCGGATTAAAATTTACTAATGATGTTCACACGAATTTATGTTCAAGAAACGAGTTTTTGCATATAGAAAAAGAAACGTGCAAGTTGGTTTCAATGGGCAGCTAGATCGCTGAACGCTCTCCTAGCCCGAATCTTGTAATTTAAAAGTTATTTTGTGAAAAAAATGGAGTTTTCCTTCTTCGTAGTGGTTTCTAAGATATGGAGGAAAAATTTGAAAAGTTTGGATATGTAGAAACGCTGTTTTCGATGTAAAAGTTCTCATAATGACCAGCCTCACTAGTGGAAGCATCATGGTAAAATTTAAAAAAAAGCTTAATGGTAAAATTTAAAAAAAAGCTTAATGGTAAAATTTAAAAAATGCTTAATGGTAAAAGGAAGCATTATGGTAAAATTAAAAAGTAAGCATTACAATGAATAAAAAGTTAAATCAGAATTAGGATGTGTTATGGGAGTTGGGGAGAATTTGACTGGGTCTTTTAATTAAGAAGGTATAATTTCATAATTTTCTAAATTTCTAATATTAATATTTTCAATATTTTCTAGAGAGTTGAAAAAGTTTATGGAAAGGGTTTGAACATGTTTTTTAAAAGAGGTTATTTGAAGAGCTTTAAGAATTTCGGAATTTTTCATATACATTGTAGCTTTTGCTATCATCCTAATTATTGAGCTCTGGGAATTTTCGAGAAGTAAATTTGTCTTAGCGCAGTATGCCCAAATTGGACAAGCGTAGCTAATTACTGGGCGCTTGATGGCAGTGTAAATGAAAAGTTTGTTGTTAATGTTCTTTTTAGATATTCTGTTAATAAGTGGATAAACTTTATGAGAGGGGTGTCTGAATTTATCGCGAGTGTTAAGTATGTGTTTTTTCCAGGTCAGTTGTTTGTCAAACGTTATATCCAGATATTTAGTTGAGTTTTCCCAAGGAATAATTTTGTCATAAAAAGTAGGAGGGGGGATTTCGTTTCTTCTTTAAGAAAAAGACAGTGTTTGATTTATCTGCGTTAATTTTAATTTTCCATTTATCGTAGTAGTGTTTTAGGATGCTAAGATGTTAGCATCTAAGATTTAGAGCGAAAGTGATGGATTTGGGATTTCGGAATTTTGCGACAATTGATGTGTTGTTAGCATACATGTTAGGACTAGTTAAATTATAATTAGGAATGTCATTTACATAATAGTTCTATAAAAAAGGCCCGATTAAACTTCCTTGAGCTACTCCTGCATTATTTTTTCTGGGTATGGAAAGAGTGTCTTTTACACTGACTTGGAAATATCTATCGTTGCAATTTGAGTAGATAAGTTGGATGAGTGGTGGAGGGAAGTGGTTATTTATGAGATTGTAAGTAAGATCTTCCAGCCAGACCCTGTCGAAGGCTTTAGCAATATCTAACAAAACTGCTCCAGTGGATTGTTTATGCTGAAAACCAGAGGTGATTGTTTCGGTGAGTTTAAGAAGAGGGTGCAGAGTAGATAATTTATTTATGAAGCCGTATTGGTTAAGGTTAATGAAGTTATTCTCAGTAATAAATTTATTTAATCTCTTAAGGATGATTGATTTCGAGAGTTTGTCAGTTGTTCGAAGAAGGGAAATTAGTCTGTAGCTATCTGGTGGATGTGCAATTTTGGCTGGCTTTAAGATTGGAAATATAATTGTGGTTTTCCAAATTAAAGTAGAGAATTTTATTTATATTTATGGTAAGCAGGAAAATAATTTTAATATGTAAGTTTTTCAACATTTCATTTTTTATATTATCATGGCCTGGGGCTTTTTTATTTTTAAGTTTTTTAATGTAGTGGAGAATATCTTGAGGGGAGGAGGGTTCAGTATTTTCATGTGGAGGAGGGGAGGAGAAAATTTTTTGAATAGTTTCCGTAACATTATTATCAAGGTTTGGATCAATGCTAGGATTATTTTGGAAGTTATTTTCAAGTTGGTCAGCTAATTTTTCTAGAAAAGAAAATAACGAACCCGCACTTTAAATATAGACATATTAAATAAGTAATGGTGTTAAAAGTCAGGTTACATATGTTATAGATGTGGATGATACAAAAAACAAACAGATACTCTTTTCAATTGATCACCCTGTACTTCTTATTCAGCAATGCTGATTTTCCTATGTCACGGCTCTTTCACAAGACTGGGATGTCAATTCAAATACCACATTA
This sequence comes from Nephila pilipes, assembly GCA_019974015.1. Taxonomy (NCBI): domain Eukaryota; kingdom Metazoa; phylum Arthropoda; class Arachnida; order Araneae; family Nephilidae; genus Nephila; species Nephila pilipes. Next base: position 163,000 of record BMAW01047383.1, read on the forward strand.
AGGTAGCCTAATCGTTATTTGAAGTGAAAACGCCTGAGATCCCGTTGAAGTGAGTCTTCAAGAAGTCATTCAATTTTAACATATTTCAAAAAAATATCATGAAAGTAGTAGTAATAAAGTAGTTTTAATAAATTGTATTTCAAAAAAGAAATGTCTCGAAAATATTTAATTCTCCAAAATATTATTCGTTTTTATAAAGGAAATAGAAACCTAACTCCGAAATTAAATTCAATATATAGTTTTTCTATTGAATGAGTAGAGAAATCTCATTACAAGATATTGTTATGAGATTTCATATTTATAACAATATCTTGGCTAGTCTTAGCAAAATAAAGTTTGAGTACAAGTAATACAACCAGCATGAAAGCAAGTACTAAAAGATTTCATTTCCCTTCACCTTTCGAAATTCCCTTTCAAAAAAAGAAACAAATGGTATTTGAGTTATAGAAAAAGTGTTCAAGTTTGAGATAATTTGTTACTTTTTCCCTACATGTTTTTAACGAGATACAGATATACAAATAACATAGCTTGCATACGTCTTGTATAAGCACTTCATATGAGTTAAATTGCGATAAAAGATCAACATATTACATATGCTTTAAAGAATAAAGATATGCTTTTAAAATAGAATCTTCAAAATATCAAACGAATATAAAAGAAAATAATTCCACAGGGTTTCATCTCACACCTTTTTTTTAATTCATTGTATTTTATAAGAATTTTTTAACTGTCAACTTATGACTGTTTTGATGATGAAATTCCTCTGAACATAAGAAAATCCATACCTCTGTAGTGAGAAGTATGTGAAAATAAAAAAAGAGATGTATCGTTAAGTTATTAAAATGAAAAAACGCGGAGAGATCTCTGCCGATTCGTTACGATTAGAGACTTTTTCTCACTTCAGATGGCGCTCGCTCTACATTGAATTGGATTCAAGCTACCTAGTAAACAGCACTCTTCTGTGCTATTTCCCTGAATTACTCGAATTACCAAGTCTACGACTAACTGGAACCAACAATGGCTACAAATTTTATTGAACAACAGGACATGGAACAATCAGACTACGACGAATCAAGATCTTTTACTCCCCGCTCTGAAGCCTCCTACTAAAGGCATGAAAAGACAAGATATTGAAAACATAATCCGACTTGCTGCAAAACTAAAGGAATGTTACAGAGACCGTCTTGCTCTCTTCGACTCCTTCAATTCTGTCCCTGAATCTACAAAATATTCCTGAACTGTATACTGGCTTTGAGAAAATGAAAACCTACTAAAAAAGCTCGTTTGTGATTACACTTCTCTAGTGCCTTTCTCAACTGCTGGCTACCCAATTTACCACACCCCTCTCCTAAACTTAACTTGAACAAACGTAAAGAAATTGACTCTGATGGATTTATAACGCCACTAAAAATAAAACTGTTCGTCAACTTAATTTAAATACGAACACTCAAATTCCAATTCCGAATAAATACCAAAAACTATCCACAAAGGATGATAACCAAACTTGTGAAAATGAGAATCCCTCTCAACAGCCCACTGATCATAATACTACTAAAGCTAAGAATCCCTCTCCACCAATAATATAAAAATTAGTCAAAATTATAGACAACATTTAAAAGAATTAACTTTAGAACTCCCCAACCTAAGTACTCGTCTTTCAGGCGAGTACATAAATCTTTATACCGATAATTTCTAAGAATATTACTTTCTTAATAAAATCCTCAATACTAAACCTTATGAATTTTATGCTATACAACCAAAAATTTTGCGTTCATTGAAAAATGTAATTAAAGGTTTACCACGTAATACTGACATTAACGATTTAAATGAGGAACTTGTAGAGTTAGGATTTAACTCTACAAAAATTAATCAATTAACCAATAGGTGAACAAAGCTTCACTACTGATTTTCATGGTTACTTTACCCAAGTCCGAAACCAACCAAAAAATTTTTGAATTAAACGAACTTTGTTACATGTCAATCTCAGTCGATAGCTATAGAAGTAACACAATTACCCAATGTTGTAGTTAACTGCAACAAATTTAATCACAGCTCTCAAAACTGCCACATGATACCAAGATGCCTAAAATGCGCCAGTGCCCACCACACTCGCAAATGCCAAATTAAAGATAAAATAGAAGAAATAACCTGCATAAACTGTAACTCCCAAGGGCACTCTGCATCATACAAAGGATGTAAACTCTATTCAAAACCTCCCAAAGGATCACACATTAAAAACATTACCCCAAAAGATAATTCCATCAGAGAAAATGTCACTTACGCTCAAGCAGTAACTTCATCCCCACAGATGGCGCTGAACACTAATGAAATTTCGAATACGCTTACAAATACTCCACATTACTAACACCAAAGTAAAAAACCAAATCCTTTTAACAACATCATCCAAGCTATAGACTAGCTTAAAGGTCTCATAGAAATTTTCTCTTTATTAATAGGTCTATTAATTAATCTCCTAAAAATCCAAGCAGCAAAAGGCAACGCTAAGAAAAAATCTGCAATAATCCAAGCTTTAATGTTAAATGATGATGAATTAACTCAACACCACTATTTTAATTACTGCAATTTGTAATTATATAAATAGTTATATGAATTAATTTTTCCAACACTGTCTTTGTTTTATTTCTTAAGATTTCATGGTAACGGTAACGGCCAAAATTACGAGGCTCCTATTAAAAATATTAATTTTACTCTCTCATCATAATTAAAATAACGTTAATATCATAATTTAATAAGTTTTCATAATTATGCGTTATCTATTTAAAATTAATATCAAGACAACAAAAGCATGGGTATTCGACAAAGTGAGTGACTGCCAAAACAAACTGAGTATAAGTTATGAAAGATCACATTGCCATTAAACGCTGTAGCTGTATGCTAAGAAGCATAAAGAACAATGAGCGAAGAAGCAAGAAGGAGGCGAGAATTCAGTTCATAGGGATTTTATTATGGAGTACATAGCCCTAAGGGGCTTTAATCTCCTGTCTGAGTTTAACCTGATAAAAGTTTACTTGCCCATGATTAAAATGGATGAATACGAAATCGACTTCGAGAACACTGAGATCCACGGGAAGTAGAGAGGTTTATAAACGATGATTAAACTGTTAAAATTAAATGAAATTATTAAGAAGTGCCGTTCTGGTACCAATTTAGAGGAATATTTTGCGATTGTAAAGGGAAAACTTTAAAACGTGAAGAAAATGAGGTTGAAAAGAGAAAATTAACGTTGGATACTGCAGCGCCACTAGTGATGACTGGTGGTCGAAATTGTTTCTATTGCTTAAAAATGGAAGAACTGTTTTAAAACTTTAAAATTATATTGTCAAAATGATTTTAAAACTTAGAAAAGTGATCGACAGTAATACGCGAGGCATAACTTAGCCGTGGGTGGTTCGCACTTAGCGAAGTGAAGTCCTGAAAAATTAAAAACGCGCAGGATATCGCTATTGAATTACTTCAATGATTTCGCAGTCTTTTTACGAATGGGAAATGCTGGTATAAATGGCCTAATGAGGCCCCTGTTTATTTATTTTTTTTTTTGAGATGATGCAATGGTTACATCATATGCTGGTAGATTTTGAAGTAATTCATTAGGAATTTGAAGGATCCTTTTGAAAAAGGTAAATGACTGTTTTTTGATGAACTCTTCTATTGGTTCAATATTTAAATCGTTATGCAGGACTTTTTTCCTGACAAACCATATAGCATTTAACATTTTCCTAAGTTGAATATTTTTAAAGACGTGCAGTCGTTTCAAATGAGTGGTTGCAGCCGACGCCCAAATGGGCGAGGCATACAATACGATTGATCTCAAGATCGACTTGTAGAGAAAAATTTAAAGCCTGATCGCCAGCCTGCTCTTGCGAGATTATCCAAAACGACCTTAAGATCCCACTGATAAAGACCTTCATATCTTACCTTTAACGCAGATTTTTCAATGCACTAACATTTTATAAATTTTTGCTATGTTTACTTGTATTTTTGTAAAAGTAGCATCTATATTCAGAACAACATAAACTCTCCTTGATAAAATTCGAAATTTTGTTTCAGATTTTCTTGATTACCCAGAATTAGCAAAGAAATTTCTCAAACTTAACAAAAATATTGAACTCGTGTAAGAAAAATATTGCGCTTCAAACAGAAATGAAAATATTTTGATTATTAATTGAAATATGAGTACTTTGAAATTCAATGAAATATGACTACTGAAGAAAATAATTTTTACTAAAAATATCAATATTTTTCATTCATAGTTTTGCGGCTTATAATTCGGGCAACTTATACAAATAAAAAAAATAATAACAAAACTGAATATCGTGAAAGTTCAGAAAAATATCGACTCTATACTGAGCCGTATTTCTACTAGTCTGTGAAAGTAGCTAGATGATAAGGGGTTTTCCCACAAATTAATATTTTCAATCATTTATCCGAAGATGGTCATATTGAATTACGTAGAATTTACTAATGTATTACATTTACATAAATGTTCTTAAATTAGTCGAACTATACCTCATAAAAAAATTGCATGGAATCGCGAAACCCAAATCTCATAGAAAATATTGAATAGTACAAAATAAAAACTATTACATATGAATGCCAACGACACACAATTCCCCTTGTATTCAATAAAATAGAATTTTCATAATCTCTAGTAATATTTTCTTTTAGCATACAAAGTTGCAAGACATAATTTTTAAACTGATCCACAATTTAAGCTACCACCGAATTATACAATATAAATTGCTTTCTTATAGTTACAATAATACTCTTATACTCTACTAGCATGCAAAATTTAATCAACAATACAATTTCGAAGCACGCAGGGAAGAAACTTCAGAGAATGGCTTGTTTGATCAATATAATGAACATCCAATTCAAAATACAGCACGCTCAATGCAAGATTACATTACAATAAAGACGAGAGGCATTGTTAAAGACATTTTCTGCAAGTTCAAGTGAATTCGAGAGTGTACTATGGTTTGAAGCATGATGTGGTCCCTATCGTGTTTTCCCTTTCACCTAACACTTTAGGGATTTTAAATAAATTCGGTTGAATTGAAATTCTTTTCCAACAAGTACAACATGATTTATGCAGATTAAATTAAAAATTTTGAAGAGTAGTGAATAGGTTATAAAAACTGCATTTATAAACTGTGAAAAATTTAATACGAAATTAGTTATTTAGTGTTAGAGAGAGGAGTTGAAACTATAGACGAAGGAATACTGACCATAGTGCCAAGCGTAAAAAGTTCCACACATCACAGTCTAAAAAGTTCTAAAAAGACTTAAGGGTTCTAACCCTTCTATTACGCTCTAAGGGTTTGAACCCGATTGATTATGATTAGATAAATAATTATTTATTAAACGTTAGACCAGATACGTATTGGAACCTTTACCACAGATAGAGTAGATTATAGCGATTGAATTTGATTCATAAATCCCATTAAAATAATGACTTGATTATCATTATTAAAGGTCTTTCCATTCATTAGACTCTTTATTTGTGACTCTTATTTATAACATTTACAATGGTAGGAAAAGGAAGTAATAATGACTTGTACCAGAAATTATTCGTGGTGCAAAAGGATCAGAAATTTGAGGAGGATTGTAGCATGACGAATGTAACCCATGAATTTGGAATCATTAAAATTGTTGTTTCACGAGCATGGAAAGCCTTCTAAACCAAAGAAAGGTTGGTGGGTGTCGACCAAGAAAAACAACTCAACTGATGGCCGAAATCACGTCCTGAAGGCGAAAAGAGATCCATACCAGTTAGTGGGTAATATTGCACAGAAGCCCCGTTCTCGAATATCATGACAAATTTCGAGATTGTCTGTGGTCGGAAAAAAGAGTGGCCTATTTTCTCACCGCCCTGAACGTTGCATCTTCATCTGCCCATCGGCACCGCAGCTTTGATTGGGACAAAGAACACTAAGACTGGGCATCTCATGAATGCAGTCACGTCCTTTCTACAGATGAGAGAATCACTTCAATTCTCAACGCCAGTTGATATGAAGAAAAATAGGGAATGGGTATATCCCACTAACACCAGAAAAAAAAGAACATTTCTGTGATCAAGGTGTTCTCGTTTGAGGACACATGTAAACTGGAGGATTAATCTCCAAATTTTTAACAGAGGTATTATACCGGCGATTTCTATTGCCAGCAAGAGATCTTTTCCTCAGTGTTTCTGTTGCGAGGTGTCATTGATGCAGACTTTATTTTTATGGACGATTACGAAAGCCTTCTTAGGACTCTCAACGTTGAGGAATTACCAAAAAAAGAAGTTATCTTTAGATGGTAATGGATAGCTTAATTTTCTGTTGTAAATCCAAAAGAACATAAATTAGAATCTTTAGAGATACTCCTTGCGACATGCTTGTATCCTCCAGAGAACAACCAGCAATTAAAATAATGCTCATTGAGCAATAGATCCTTTTACCTCTGCCATTGTTACGTTATCTGATTGTTGAGTGTGGAGAGTGAATCCAAGCAACTATTGCCGTTAAGGGCTATCTCGTACTAAGGTATATTCGGTTTGTTGATCTCCTTTTGTAACAGATAATCATTTGTACCAAAGCTATCCGATCATAAAATCTCTTATTTGCTTTATAATAAACTGTATAATATATCTATTCATTTTTGTGTATAATAATGCTTTCTTCACCCTTTAAGTACTAAATACTGCTAATGTGTCTTCAATGTCCCGTCTCCCATGTGATTTCTTGTACAGTAAAAATAGATGAGATATTTTCAAAAGTTAAAAGACCAAGACGCTTAATTTTATAAGTTAAATTTATTTGGACAAAAAAAAAGTATGCACACCAGGCCGATCGAACAAAGAATGAATGTGCCTTAATACAAAATCTGCTGGTGATGCCCCACTTCTGCAAATGCTGACGATCAGATTCAAAAAAAAAGTGTGGCATTTCCATTCTAAAACGGTCGATAGTTTCGACACAACCATTCGAGAACTAAACACCTCCTCCCACCTGCTTAAAAGCTCATTCATCATTTCAGATGATGAAGCTTAAAAGATATTGAAAACAAAATGCATACATAACATGAACCAAAAAACGAGTGAAATATTTTAATCAGCCATCTCATAAAAAGAGCTTTTATAGTTATTAGCGCGTATACAACTCCCAGAGAAATAATACTTTTCATATATCATTCTTTGCACTAAAATGAATATTCATATTAAAACAAACAAGAAAATAATATTTGTTCACACACAGAGACTCTCGCGATTCGACGGATTGTTTGTTTCTTTCATTCACAAATAAATTCCATGTGTCTGTTTTTACACTTTTATTTCTCAACACATTCGCATAACGCCAGTCGCTCTTCATTCGATCGTACTCTCTCGCACCACAACGAACACTGACTCGTTTTACATTTCGCCGCCAGAGGGCTATTCACAATGAATGGATGGTCTGAACAATATTTATATTACAAAACAAAATCAAAAAAAAATCCTTAAAATCTAAAAGGAAACTTATTACAGATGAATTAATTGAGAAATTATATGTATTGAAGTACGAAAAACAGTGTCGAATACTCAATTCAGTACGTTTTACAACAAACTAAAACAACAAATAATACATGCTACTGCTTATCAATCAGAGAAAGCAAGCAAAATAAAACCATATAATATATCATATATACAGGTAGAACTGAAGTTCTAAGACGAAACAATAATATAAATGTAATTTATCTGGAACTGAGGTTCTGGTTTTTTTAAATTTTTCCGGTATGAGTAAAAAAAATGTAGTTCCGAAAAATGCTGGACTAAAATAGTCATAAGCGACTTTTGATTTCCTAAGAACTGGCATTCTAAAACTTTTACTTGCATTGATATGCACCAAATGACGTATACTGATGTATACAAGAAATACTTGCTTAGTGAAACAAATCTACAAAGAACTAGAGTTCTAAATTATTTTATTTGCATTGATATGCCACGAAATAAAGCTAAAAATTAACATATATAAAATCAAAGATATCAATTTATAATCGCTACTGATTATAATACTTTCAAAACATATTTCTCTCGTTTAATAATATAGGGAGTTCCAAGCAAAACCTTTTTGCCAATTGAGCTTTCCGAATTATGATTATTACTTAAAAATTCCAGAATCTTTATTAAGGAAGATGATGTCGATTGAGCAAATAAAATTCGGATGCAACATTTTCAAAAACTAAAAGAAATATACGTCTAATTTTGAACACAACATTTATTCAGACGAAAACACACACACACACCAGACCGACCGAGCATAAACTGATTGTACTTAGATATAAATCTGCAGGTGATATCCTCCTTCCTAAAAAGCTGACGATTCAATAAAGTAGTGGCACTCTCATTCCCAAACCCGCGATAATTTCCGCGTAACGTTTCGCGAACTGTATATGGAATTACGGCTAAAAAAGCAATTGTTGTTTATAAAAACAAAGCAAAAAGCAATTTTAACACCACTACATACTGGTGTATCTTAATACCTCGTGTGTGAATCTTATTATTTTCTTTAAGATTCGGATTTCGTAATTTAATGCAACTTTTCTCAGGTGATGTAATTTTCAAGCATGTATGTATGTGTAGTATATTAGTAAATTTTATGTAGTGTGGAAAATTGTTTATCACCTAGCCTCTTTCAGAAAGTAGCAGAAATACGACTTACCATAACGTCACATTTTTCTCAATATGCACGGCATTCAGTTTTAATTTACTCTAATTGAAAGGTTCAATTTTTAATGTACCCTTATTGTGAAAAAGGATACCATTACAGCGCCATCTAGCAGTTCACCACTTGCTCTCTGCCCATGCATTTTAAGGTGAAAATTACTTGTTTAGAAGTTTTCTATAATAACTTTATATTTTTGCCCATGAGTTTCGAACTACCATGCATCTTTTTCTCCCTTATTATAATGTCAACACATTTGTCCTAATGAGTACTTTATATTAGAATTTTGTATGATTGAATATTGCAATTTTTTAAGAACGCCACGTACGCAAGAACATGATTGCTCATTAAAATTACACAAACTTTGTTAATAATTTTCAGCTTATTTCTTATTAATAGTCTCAAAATTATATTTCTTATTAAATTCTTATCAATAATCTCAAATTCTATTATTAATCTTATAAAATTTATTAATAATACAATTTCAAACACTCGCGCCCTCTTGCGACATTGTGCGGCGCACGTTTCAGTAGTGAAATCTGCCTTTCCTGGCTGTGAAAGACCCGTTTTCTTATTAAATATTTATTGATTTCTTCGCACTGATTCTCGAAAGTTTTAGTTTATTTTAATACGTAATGTCCGTAAAAGAAAAAAGGGGAATTCCCTGTTCATTCAAAAGAACGTTGAGTTCTTGTGTGTTATTTTATGTTTTTCAAGTTAGATTTCTCAAATTATTATGTTATATTCATCAAATAAATACGTTTTCGGGTCAATAATATAATTGATGGTTCGTTGTTGTGTTTGACAGTTCTCCATCAAAGACAAATCGTTGTAACTAATATTATCAAAGTTTATTAAATAACCAACTCACTCGTGCCGATTTTTAAGTTACCAGTAAATTTATTCTGAAGAATTTTCCCAAAATCATTTTCATTGAAGCGAAAATTGTACAGAGATATCATTTACTCTGCACTACATTACAGATGAAAAAAAGAAGATAGAAAAGAAAGAATTCTAAATTAATAAGAAAAAATTCAGTAGCATTATCTAACAGATGGAATGAAATATTTAGATTAATCATAGCAAATAATGTTTCTTGTGAGAATATTGATAAATTACTAGAATCTTGTCTGTGTTTACTAGGAACAAATGCATCTACGGAACGTGTATCTAAATTAATGACTAACATGTGGACCACAATGATAAAATTAAATTATGCATTAAATATTAAAGTGCTTGCTATTTACAAAATATAATTATAGCCTTACTTGCGAGGAATTCCTCTAAATATCAACCAAATTGAAAATAGTTGCTAAAGTCAATTCCTTCTTCAGAAAAATATAAGAATTTTTTTTTTTCTTATTTGAACATAAGTGTGAAGTTATGGATTTTTTAGGTAGGATTTTAAGGTAGGGTTAGGTAGGACGTTTACAATGTTCATCAAAATTATTTATTTGTGTTATACGTTTCTGTCTATTTTTTAGACTGCATTAATTATTTTTTTAAAATCTGAACTTCCTGGGTTATTCTGTTTGTTGCTTCCATTCAAAGTATAGGATACACTTATTATTTTCAAACTTTTTAAGAATAAAAATGCAATCTGATTCCTCTTCAAACTCCAAAGAAAAAAAATCTATTTTTTATTTATCACATCAAATATTTCGCTATATATTTGTCACATTCATTAAAAAATGAAGAAAGTGCTTTTAGTGGAAGTCAAAACAAATATTATACTCAATGTAGATAACTAAGTAAAATAAATATCAAAATCAGAATTAAAAACATACAACGCCCTATCAAGGGCAATGTCAATTTTGAACAAAATGTCAAATACATTAATTCACTTTAATTTTTTAAATCCGTCAATATTCAAAATTTTGTGACCATATAATATGTATATTTAAGCCTAATAATAAGTTTAATCAAGAATAATGAAGATATTATCTGTAAAATAATTACTAAAAAGTTTGTAATGAAAATGATTACAATTATTCCTTGAGTGAATTCAATTAGATTAGTTAATTACAGTTACTTCTAGAGTAAAAATCTTTTAATCCATTAAAACGCCATCATCGCTTTCAATTTCGTATGCGAAGTATACGAATTTATGTTCGAAAAATTATTTGTTATTAATTCTATCTCTATTACTTTAATTAAACTCAGTTACAAACATTAATTAGAAACAATTTGAATTATATTTATTAAATATTATCTTGCATATAAAATTCGACAAAGCTTCCTTTTACTACTGTACTTTATACCACTGTTCGTAGATGGCGTTGTAAGATAAACGTACTTGCTTTTTTATTATAATGGCGAAATCTTCTCATGGAGAGTCTTTTAATGACCGTTCAAATTATATCGCTTGTTATATAATCATATTTATATCTGCTGTTTTTAAGGTTTTAAGATATTTCGTTTTTCTTCGTCAAAGAATTTTTTTTAGATCTGATGGAAATATTCATTAGTGGAGCTTTCTCAAAGGAAGTGTGTGTAACAGTAACATATACCTAACAAGTGTGACTATTCGGAATTTTATGTTAATGTGTCATTATGAGACGTGACGTGAATTTAGCTTCGTTTTTGTAAGTGTGTTAGTTTTATTGTAATCTACATTTTTTTCTCATCAAATATATCTTTACACATACTCATCCAAAACACAATAGTGCAACAACAACAGCAATAAAAAAACGGCACTTTTTGTGGCCGCTTTAAGAATTATTATAACTTATTTAAGTAAAATGAAGATCAAAATGGGAATTAAAAAGACATCGTTCTATGCAGTTCAAAGTCGGTTTTGAAATAGAATTCAAATAAAATAATTCACTTTAATATTTGAACATCATATGGGACTGTAAGGAAATGTTTAGTTCTTTATCATTAAAAATACAGAAACTTGCACAAATTTAGTTGAACATATTTATTGGTTAGGCTTAATTGCCGCTACAATAGAAACGTTGTAAGTAAGCTCTGTCAACATTCAGACTGTTGCCAATCTGGCAAAGCGCAAATGTTACAAAGTTGTTGTTGCCAGATTTACAAGTATTTTAAATATTAACAATTTTCAAAAGTTAACAATAAAGTAATATTTACAACTATGCAAACATAAATACAGTTATTAAAATAGAATGCAAAATAGTAATTAAAAATGCCGAAATATAGAACTATAAAATTAAGAGTTATTAAAGAATTGAACAATCGTTGTCCCAACAGGAATTAACCATGCAACGAAGAGCTCCCAATACATTCATGACGTTTAAGTTAATGTTTTAGTGGGCGCTCTTGATAGTTGATTGATGGTGATATTTCTTAATTTTCATTCAGATGGATTGGGAAAGATGGGTGGAGATTTTTACTCCAACATTCTTCCTAAACCACATAATAAGCATCGAGGTAGAAAATCTATAAATATTTTGATGTTTTAAAAATAGAGGTAGTTTAAAAGTAAAAAATCAATTCGCATATACAGCACTACAATATTACATCTAACATATAGATATTTTATAAACATGTAATAGAAATCTTCTCAATCTGATTTGCTTAAAAATCGGCGCTCAGTTTAACCCCGCAAAATAATGAACAACAAAGATAGTTTTTTTTTTTATTATTATTATTTTGGGTTTGAAATTTATCTGTTAATTCCAATTCGGGTGCACTGAATGTTAAGCAGTGTCAGTTCAAGTCAAAAATATATCCCATGTGTTAAAAATTGAAATACATATATGCATACGGCTTAGGATCAGAACGCTTTATATTATATTTAGCTTAAAAATTATTCGAGATTTTATTTTTACTAGTATGAAGTATTTCAGCATCAATTTTTGTAATTAATAAGATTTTATTTTTTTTTTATTTAGAAAAAGTTTTTGTTGAAGTATCTCTCGATCATAGACACTGTAATTTTTTTTCGGAAAATGTTAGTGTACAAAGGGAAAACATTTCAGCGTTTGTGGCTAGTTATCAAAATTGTGGAATCGTACGGGTATATTTGATGCGTCGATCATGAAAGACGTATTCAGATCATCTATGGATTGAGCAAGTAAATCAGCATTAGTCAGAATATTTTTAGAAGTATTGCGAAGTTTCATTATATAGGAGTTTCATCATGTTTCTTACCAGTTTTGACAAGTCCATTTAGTGAAACCAGTTTCTGTACACCTTGTACAACGAAACGGTGGTAAACGTTTATGATAGCCAAGAAATTATGCAACTCACACACAGTCTTAACCAATGGAAATTCAGAAACAACCTTAACTTTTTCCGATGAGGGAAATATATATTGTTTATTAACCAAATAACCAAGAAAGAATAGTTCAAAAAAGCACACTTTTGAACATTTAAAACAATTTGGTATTGGTCAAGAAGTCGAGAAATTTGATTTTAGTCATGTAATTATGTAGAGAGATTGTCGGAAGCCCCAATAATGTCGTCCAAATAAACATAGAAATTTAAACCGAGTAATACTTTATCTATTAGGGTCTGAAATGTCTGATCTGTGGCAAGAGAACTGCTCTCAGAAAGTGTAATAAGTGTTGTCACAGTTACCTTCTCAATATCTGATTGATTATCTTGTTTCTCATTGTAAACCATAACGAATCCGTATTAAAAAATTTATATATATATTGAATGCTTAAGCGAATCAATTTGTAACTATATCGTCGTTGGTAATTGTACCAAATTATTTGATTCAGAACAATCATAATTCTAAATGAAAATAGAGGTGATCACCTCTTCAACATATCCGATCTAACTTGAAACTATTATAGTTTGTTCAGAAGGGGACATCCCTGGTTGTCCGCATAATTTACATTTCTCTCAAAAGTTACCAATACAAAATCATGCTACAAATTGAGGTTGAAAATATTTGTGTGGCTTTAAATTTGCGAAAGTATTCGTGATCTATTTACATATCAGAACTTACAACCAAAATTTGGAAATTGTTTATGTTTCTCTTTTGGCTAATAATACAGGAGAAAAAAAAATACTTTCAAAAGGTAATAAATTTATAAGTTTCAGCTCCATCTATTCTTAATTCATAATTTGTTTTTAAAACTACATTTAAAAGTATGACCTACATGTCATTCGTTTTTCAAAATGTTTGCTTATAAATATTTAGGAAAATTATTTCAAATTATTCAAAAAATTATTATCTTCGGAAATTATATAAAAGGGAACTTTTCTCAAGCATTTAGGACTGGCAACTCAAAAGAAACTTGTGTAGACAGGCTGGATTTTTATATAAATTATGTGTGGATGTGTGAAACGCGAAGGCTATTATGAAATTTTTCTTAAGTTATATATACACACGGGCTGGGAAATTTTTTTTTTAATTGCATATCTTCAGTTTTAAATTTACAAATAGAGATGGGCAGAAAGCTTTTCGAAATAAATGAAAACAAGAATAAACTTAATGTACCCTTCCTCCTGTTAGGTATCTCCTTTTGCAACATTTTTTCTACTTTAACTTCCATTACGTTCGTAACGATTAAATTTTGTAATCTAATTTTCACTCTTCTCTTGGTGTTCTAGATTCAGACTTTTGTATAATCATGTGTGTTGTCTAGAACATTCGAGTGCAATAGGTCACTCCTTTATTTTTAATTAATCCATCGATTTAATTAGCAATTTCTCTCCAAAAGGGAAACCTGGCTATGAGTTTTGTTAAGGAAGGAATTATGTAAATTTTATCAGATGTTTGCAATTCTAATAACCTTATTGAAGAAACAATTGATGAAAAGGCTGGAATTTAAAATCGATTGCAAGACTCCATAATAATTATAATAATACATGAAAAATTTGTTCAAGACTGAAAGGATATAAACAATATATTTGTTTTAATAATTATTCAGGAGTAACGCTCCTTTGTGTGTGTGTGTGTGTGTGTGTGAGTGTGCTAAACTTGAGAAAGATGACAGTGGAAAATATAGGTTGGGTGAATGGCTAAACACTCGGAATATAATGAATTTTTATAAAATGAAGCGGTTTTTAAATTTTAATGCAATAATTAAAGCGAGTTTTAAAAAAAATTAATTATTCTTGCCTCAGTCCTAGTTGCTGCATGAGCTGTCTTTGGTAAAAATGTTAGCATTTGATTATAGGAACAAATACGTTCGTTATTTAAAATTAAGATGTTTCTTTTATCCAAACTCATGGATGCCTATGTTTAGTACATAGTTATATCTACGCTTAAATCCTCCCGCCCCCGATCAAGTGATTCGTGACAAACATGCAAAAACGCAAAAGGAAAAAAAATCCATTCATTTTACTATGATATAAAAAAAAAAAAAAAGAATCCAAGAACTGTTGATTACAAGGGTATTTTTTGAAAAAATATTTCTGGCTTTATGAGCAGTGTAAAGGCACATAAAAACTTATTATTGTGAAAAATGGCATGAAGCATTCTAATATAATTTAGAAATTTAGGGAAGAAAAATTAGGAAATTTAAAGTATTAAAAATTAGTTTTTTCGTAATAATAATCTAAGGAGATTGTAAAAATGGTTCATCATACTAAACTTGATGTTTTAAGTCGTAAGGGAAGATGCTTCATCTTTTTTTTATTTGCATTCTTAATTCGGAAAATGATTGTCTCCACCACTTTTGTCACAAGACATTTTTGCTTCCTCATCCTCATTTCTTTTGAATACCTAATCCTATTCGAAATTTCATCTGTATATAACGGATCAATATGTATACTTAATGTTGAAAGAATCGCACTCCCTCCCCCAGCCCCATACCGATGCTGCTTCACAAAAATGTAAGGTAACTGATGGAATAAAAATTCTCGTTTGTATACTTCATTTTACCGTGACATAGGGGAAAAGGAATCCAAGAACTGTTGATTACAAGGGGATTTTATGAAAAAAAACTTCTGACTTTATGAGCAGTGTAAAGGCACATAAAAACTTTCTTTTTCCGAAACATATTTTTATTTTTAAATTCCATACATATATAACGAGTTCAAGAGAAATTAGTTTCACAATCTTCTATGAGAATTTTTCTATTAGTTATAAAAAGAGAGTCCCACATGTTTTACATTTTAAACTAAATTCAATAACCATTATTCTTTTTGAGCATAAATATTAAATTTTGTTTGTAAAACGAATTCGAAAATTATTTACAAAAATTATAAAATGTTATTTGTCAAGATAAAAATGTTTTCACTGTAATTCGACCCGGTTTTAAGTATTTACTATCTGTGTTGATTATTTTAGTAGTTAATTTTTTCGCCTTCTACCGAGGATGTTGTGTGCTTTGGAGACGCTGCATATGTTAACGAATAAAGATTATTATTTAAAAATTAATTTAATTTAAAACTTCAAGAGGAGGAACACCAGAATTCCTGGCAAATGACTTGGTAACACATCACGGTTAGACATACTTTAGCGAACCGGTTTCTGTATAATGTGTGGTAATCACTTCTGGCTCTTTCTTGCGCATACGCAGCGCCTCCTAGTGTTTAGTCACAAGAGGAACGAAGCTTAAATGAAGAGGTGTGAGAATACTTCTGTACAAAGCCTTGTTATTTTATATGTGAAAAAAAAAAGAAATTTAAGAAATAACTTTCTTTACAAACAGTCCACCGGAATGAAATTATTATAGAATATTTTTTGAGAAAAATTGTAAGAGAACGAGTGGTGGCGCTGCTGGAGCATCACCGTACATTATACGATTAATTTCAAAGGAAATAGTGAATGGGAAAGGTTATACATGCATGTGTAAAAGAACGTTTTTATGTGCTTTCAGAGAAAATATTTCTTAAGATTGTAGCTATATCAGAAATAAAACATATTCTCCTATTTAAAATGCCTTGTCGTGGGTCATTTGCACATTCAAATTGTTGAGGCACTGAGTTCTGCCGTTCGTTTCGTGTGAATGTTTGAAGAGGAAAAGTCAGAGATAAATTTCTGATTACTTATTAAAAGTTCTTGTACACAGCTACTGACTGGTGTAATATATTCATTATTAAACGTGGTAAGTGACCCGTTAAAATTAGTCAAAGGCGTTGAATCAATCTCTATATATGTATTTTTCGTTATTTCTTTCATCCTCTTTCAACTTATTTGATGATACTTTGAACGGCGATCCCGAAACTATATCACTCAGTGGAGCCTCGATCGTAATTGTCTTATCTGGGTCATGTGGATTCCCGATGGTTAGTACTACAATCTCATAAATTTTGTTGATGGGTTCATTTTTGCCAAACGATTCTTTTAACAGATTTTCTTACCTTATTATGAGTAATTTTAATTCTATAGCTGATTCTTTCGTTAAAAAGGAACATTGGCTGCCAGAATCTAATATCATAGAAATGTTTTTATTTGAGAATCGCCTAATATAATGTTTCGAGTAATATTTCGCAATTATCTGTTTTTTTTTTTTTTTTTTTTACCCCATACCACTCTGAATTCAAAACTCACCGTTAATCTTCTAAACTTCTGAGGCGATTCTCAGTCTTAAGTGGAAGAGAGGAAAAAGCTAAGCCTTCGCGCAGAAGTTTTGCATACATTTTATGATATGCATTTTTTATTAATGTGTCCTTTTCAAAGACATAAATAACAAAAACTATTTTTGCTTAGTCGAAACTTTACGCTGTCCAATTGATGAAGGAAAGGAATTAAAATAATGATCATTTTCCGGCTTTACACAAAAAATACAATTTTTCATATCAACGACAAAGGCTGACCTGGATAATACATGTTCGAATTAAATTTATATTTTTCACTATAATCAAGTTTATTTTTACGGATTTTTCCATATTTTTAGGTGGGCTTTTCGAAAGAATTAAATTTAGTTTCTTTTGACACATAAAGTTCATGGGAATCAAATTCTCTAATTAAGTGTTCATTTCGTTCATGGCACTGAATTTCACCTTTTAAAAATTCTAATAACTCAGATATATCAATTTAACTTTTGCATTGGATTTGCGAAAGAACTCTAAGGATAAATCTTTGGGTATAGCTTTTAACAAAATAGGATATAATAAGCAACTATAACTTTTTGGGTTTATTTCGTTATTTTCTAATCCTCGAATATGCGATTTGTATTCTGAATAAAACCTACGCGGAGATGTATTATCCTATGATTTTTGCACTGAATTAATACTCAAAAGTTTTGACATATGCGCCTCTACAATAATATTCCTTTGACCACATTTTTCATTGAATAGTTTTAATGCAACAACATATAGCTACTTCCGCTTCATTGGTTAGGTACGATTTTAAATAATTCATTTTTTGAATATTATTAAGATTCGAATTTTTGTGGATAGCTTCTTCAAATTGAGAATAAAATTCATTAGACATTAAAACATTTCCATCGTACTGAGACAATTGCAAACGAGAGAGCTCTACTCCAATTTGATATTCATTTCAGTTCTCAAAAACATTCGTTTTTTCAGTTAGCTTTGATTTCGTTTTCGTTACTTTTTACAATTTTAGATGCGCGTATTTTCCTCGTAATAATTTTGTTTCTTTATATGTCTCCCGTTTTTCAGTTTCTTTTTCAATTTCTTCAAATTTGCATAATTTAAAATTTCCCTATCATATTACGACAAATCATCTTTAGCCATGAGTTTCGCTTATAAAACCTCAATCGTATCAACCGATTTATCTTCTTTATTTAATTCAATTTCTATTGAATTAATAGTATCAGTTCCTTAATAGCCTTTCTGTTAGTATTTCTAATTTTTTTCAAAATTTTCATATCTATTCTTACTAATTTAAATTACTCAGATTCGCAGATAAATTTATACAATTCGCAATTTTTTAAAATATCTCGTAATTTAATCAATTCGCTAAAGCTAATTAATTAAAGGCATGATCCCGAGTTTCGGCACCAAAAATTTGTGAACAAATACCAGAAATTTGCAGCTTAGAATCTTAGGCGGCATTTCAAATAATCGATATTGCAAATAATCCATGAGACTTGCTTAGCATCAAAAAATTAATTTATTGCTCAGATGAACAACACATTTGAACTGAGAATAATATTCGCTACTAAATTTCAAACATATCTAGGTCAGCTGTCGAAGATGGCAGTTAAAAATCCCCAGAGAGCCTCTCGCTTTTTGGATCGCAGTTCCTTCTACCCTCTAGTTTCAACAAACCCTACGTACGCTTATATCCCCTCAACAGACATAGCTCCAATATATATATATATATATATATATATATATATTTGTAAAAGTAGACATAATTTGCAAATTCTCTTAATTTGGCACAAGAGTGTATAATAACATTCCGTGTTTAAAATGCCAGATCTCTAAGGTCGCTGCAATTATTTAAAGTTATAAAAGCATTAGATTTTATTTAAACTATACTAAGATAAATAGAGCAATTGATTATTAATTAACAATACAAAATTATGTACGCTTTTAGAAGTGATTTTCTTGAATAAACTCATACTTAAACACATATAGGTACTTCACTGTTAAAATATGTCCCTTGATTTCAATTTTTAAAAAAAAAAATTCGAGGAAGAGGATTATTTACACTTGGCATAAAATAAACTCATTTTTCTTGGCCGAAGTTCCAACCGTTACCTTCATTTCTTAATTTTTCCAAGGAAAAAATAAGAAATCCTGTTTTACCACTTTTTAAAATAAACTCTTTCATTCAAGTATTTTAAGTGTCAAAGTATAAATGATCGACAACGATGCCGGCAATGAGACATGATTTCA
>BMAW01047399.1:0-33306 GCA_019974015.1 Nephila pilipes
TAATGGCGACAAATCATTCTTGGCATCTGATACTTAGTGTAACGCTGAAAATGCTTAGTTCCTCGATGTTGCGAAAAAGACGAATGAGTTAGAACAGAATTTATTTTACCTTTCTTAAAGAATTTGCTTCAATTAAGGGGTCTCACGACCCTTTGACCTCTTAAGAATCACTTTTCTGATATATATATATATATTTCAGAAAAGTAATTGTTAAGGGGAAATGTTTATGTTTTTTAACTTTGTATACTTATAGAAAATGTTACTTTTGACAAAATGCAAAGTCGTATGTACCATTTTAAAGGGAATTTAAAATTTAATTCAATACGAAAACCAAAATTTAGATATGTGCAAAACAAAAATAAAAGTTATACGCACTTAAATCTTAGAAACAAATACAGTTATGAAGTAGTTTGAAATGTCTAACTTTCCTAGCCAATCACTGCTCTTGTTCTGGGATAGAATCAAATGTCCGTAACTGCCAGCAGAAACTGACATCATGTTTACAGTTGGAACAAGTCATTATTGTGCTTTCTTATGTGGAAGGGGGAGGGGAAGACTGTTTCTCATGTAATCAAATTTCAAGTAAAAATTGTTGTAAAAATTTTATATCTATAGTCAAGAAGCAAAGACATCAAATAAAAGAGTAGATTGGACACCTAGAAAAAAATGTAAGATTATTGTGTTTAGAGGAAGAATTTTTTCCTATGCTGAAATTGCAAGACAGGTAGGTAGCTCAGTGATTACATCTGGAGTCCGAAAGTTCGGTTGATGATATCACAGGATATATATTCAATAAAATCAAAACTGGAAAATGCCGAAAAAGGTGCACCACATTCTGTTGATGACAGAAGAATAAAAATACCATGTCTCCAAGATAGAAGAATATCATCAACTGACATCAGAATATATCTGAATATTGCTGGTGTTTCCGTCATTTCAAGAACAATAAGTAGGAGATAAACAGGTGTTGGATAAGAGGTAGAACTCCACGAAAAAAGCCTCATCTCAATTTACAGCAGCACCAATAAATAAATGAATAAAAATAAATAAATAAAAGACTACAGTGTGCAAAGGATCACATTAATTGGACAGATGATCTGATCAATGGTGGTCACAAGTTTTATGGAGCTATGAAACTAAAATATCGTTATTCAGTAATGATGGGCTAAAATATGTAAGACGTAAGAATAGGAAAACAACTATATCATTCCGGCAACTGTGAAGAACCCACTTAGTGTTATTATTTGGTCATGCATGTTAGCAGAGGGTATTAGTCGCCTTCATGTAATCGATGGAACACGGAATGCCAGAAAACACACTGACACCACCTTGGAAACAAAACTTCTACCTATCATAAGAGATCTCTTTCCCAACAATGGTTCATTTATTTTTCAGTAGGATTCTGCTCCCTGCCACACAGCAAAATTACAGAAAGAGTGGTTTCGTACAAAGAGCATTGAGTTGTTGACAGAAGGAATCAGGCCAGGAATCAGTTCTGACCTCAATCCTATTGATACTTATGGCATCGTTTGAAAACTCTTCTCCGAATGAGGATCCCATCAAATAAAAGAGAACTAATTTAGGATATAAGTATTTTCTGGCATCATGTAATAGCGAAGGAAGAGCTTAAAAATATCATCAGCTCAGTGAAATATCGATGTGAAGTTGTAATAAAAAATAAAGGCCACCCTAATAAGTACTGATAACTCACTGCAATCTTCAGCATCTAATGTATATAGATAATTATTGAAGATTAACGTTTTTGTGTTGCAAATATTTGAATTTTGTTTTTTTGTATTGAATTCGGAATTAAATTCTTTTTTATATGCATATACAACTTTGAATTTTGTAAAACGTAACATTTCCTATAAGCATACAAAGTTAAAAAACATAAAAATTTCCAAAAGTGCCCACAATTTTAGTCACCACAGTATATATATATATATATATGCATACATAGATTTTCCTCAATTTTCAAAACAAATTACACGAAAATACTTAAAAATGTACAAGCTTATTACTGTATGGAAAACTTATCTAATTTTCTTAAAATATGATTTTTCATCATTTCATGCCGGGTATCTTAAAAATTATTTACGATAATTTTACGAGAATTGTACATGAATATTATTATATTATTCTGCATTATATGATTTGAAATTATACAACTTCGTTAATATTTCTATATCCTTTTAGGGCTAGGTACATGATAAAATACAGTTTTACCCTGCTCCTATTATATATATATATATATATATATATATATATATATATATAAGTTTGTAACCCTAGTGCTGAGATAATTGAAGTTTTTTTAAAATGCCGCCTTATTATATAGTAGAAAAATTGACAAGGACTATTATTAATTTACATATTGCCTGAATGACCATTTAACTTGGTAAAATCAACGATATGAATATTTCAATGAATCCCAAAGAAGTTACATTTTCTTAGTTCAAAGAAACTCACAGCAGCGTAAAATTATATATTCCGCGTTATATCGATAAAAAACTCAAGCTCTTGGAGACCTCTAGTGAAACATTAATCTATTATATGGGCTGCAACAGCATGATAAATCATTTAATGCATTAATCTTTATATTCCAGCGACACTGAAATAAAAATAACGTGCTTCAATAGACTATATAAAAGGACTTTCTTCTAATGCCACTGAGGAGACATTTAATAGATAGTGCTTTACACTCGTTTTATGCTTCCTAAAGGACGACTATAATTCCCTTAACTGTAACCTTAACTTTTGAAAGCATTTATCGCAGTGTTCATCACAAAATATTTTTCTTTGACAGTCTCTCAGAATGAAGCTTTTAGTCATTTTATTGTGGTTTACTTTCGGAATAAAATTTCATTTGTATAATTTAGAATATGTTTTTGTGGTAAAGGTTTTGTAGCTTCAACATTTATTTACAATGAAAATTTGTGAATGGAAACTTGACGAGTCACTTTATGGTGTTGTGTAAGCCGTACTCTATAATTTAATGAAAACTTTGATTTTAAGAAAAAAATTCTGTTAAGGAGTCTTATGATAGTTTATTATATCTTGATATTAATCATAAAACTCCTAAGCGTTAAATTTACTTAAATAAAACAAAATAAACTTTACCTAAGTAGTTTAATCCGTATATTATATTTAAAACACGAACAATTTTTTTCAAGTCGCTTTAAGAATTTTCTCCCGATATGCATAATTTTAAATTTACATTTTGAAATACGCAAATTTTTTTACCTTTTCCAGATAATTTGTGAAATCCTTTTGCCAATGGAAGTAACTTAAAGTCTTACGTTGAAATCCAAATTTGTTCCCTATATCATGATTACATTGATTTGGTTTTATTAACGTCGCATTAGAAGCAACACGAGGGCTATTGGTGACGTACCTCATAATTTTGAACCTCAGTCAAGTGTTGAGGACGACACCTGAGCTGGTACCCCCCTCTCCTAACATCCACAGCACGCCACGAGAGGACTTTGGGCCTCGACAGATTTTCTGTGCATCAGCCCCGGCTACACGGTGAGTCTTTAGTGGCATATAGGAACGAACCCACGACTCGACGAAAGCTGCCGGCCGTGAGTCCATGACCACTAGGCTACTGTGGCCATATCATCCGTACAAGTTCTAAGCTTAGTTTTTGAATTATTTTTATTTAGTTTCAGGGTTTCGGTCTTAGATTTTCATTCAATAGACTGAATTAGTTTTAAGTATTAGTGATAAACCTTTCTTATAGAGTGAGCGATTGAATGAGGGATTTCATTTTTGCGTCGCACTTCGTTGCAACAGGAAGGCTATCGGCAATGGACTTCGCTATTTTGAACCTTGGTCAAGTGATGAGGATGATACCCGAGCTGGCACCTCTCTCTCCACAATTTCACACCATCTCATAGGCAGGACTTTGAGCTTCGACGTGTTTAACATTCAACAGCCCTGGCTGCATGGCGGGCTTTAGGGGCATCAGGGCTCAAACCCATGACCCGACGAAAACCATCGGCTGCGAGTCCGCGATCTCGACCACGTCGTACAGTTATTAGCGCTGGAGAATTTTTAAAATAAACATCAATTAACTTTTTTAAAAGTATTTCGATATAAAATCTGGTAATGAGGAACAAACAATAAAATACATATAACGATCTCCCAAAACATATATGAAACATACATTATAACATTATGTAATATAATATATGTCAGTGTTATGTGTAGCGAAGATGAAAAACTAAGTTCGTTCATTGATGTGCACTTAATATTTTGTATAAAATCCATTAACTGATATTGTTCTCCATTTTTGTTTTCAAAGTAGGCCAAATGTTTATTCTGTTTGCTGTACGAGTACTGTGGATTAACATATTTCTCAATAAAACGAATTTTAAAAGAATCGAACCTTGACCCTTATCTGATTTATTTTCTAAAATTTCCCCCAAATCGTCTAATAAATCTGTACATCCGAAAAAATTTAGTATTCTTATAAAAAATAATCAATTTTAAGAAAATAAATTTAAAAAAAGAAAATTTTTCAAGAAAATTACGGCAAAAAATACGAAGCGGTGTATAGAACGTGTGTATTTAAACCTCTATACTAAATATGACTTGAAAAAGAGTAGCAAACGTGAAATATGCAATAATAGGATTTTAAAAAAATATTTCGAGGATATTCAATTCAGGGATTTAGGGAATAATTAATTATGTTTTGAATATAGAAGTATTATCAATGTCAGAGATGTGTGCTGTAGTAAAAATTCTGAGTGTTTTTGTCGAATTTTTTTTTTTTTTCATTCTGTAAAAATTATATCTTAATAGTAGGAAGTTCTATTGTTCGAAAGATATCATTACTAAATTATTCATTCGAAATAGAATCTCATACTACTGCAATAAACAAATAAAAAAAACCTATAAAAATAAAAATCTCCAGAAAACTAAATTTTATTTAAACGAACACATAAATGAATCGATTTAATTATCTTCAAAAAGTTTCATGAATAGTCAAAAGCAAAAAACTAACCATGACGAGAAATGATTTACTATAAATTATGCGCAGCGAAGACAAAATTTGCTTTACAGGTCACGTAAACACTATATTTTGAGAAGTCTATAGCTAATCTATGTATACGGAAACTCGAAAAATATCACCAAAAATAAATTTGAGATTTTTTTTTGGCGGGGATATGCTTCGGCTTTACTGTTGGTTGTTGAAATACTACCAACGGTGTAGATTTGTAAAACGAACACAAAACTCACTTTAAATTTTATATATGAGATAAATATAGTGTAAATATAGCATATTTCTTAATTTATTCTTTTCGAATTTCTTAACTTACATTAATTTTACCATATATATATATATATATATATATATATATATATATATATATATATATATATATAAGCGAAATACCACTGACTGACTCATCACGAGATCTCAAAGACTATACAACTGATTGACTTGAAATTTAGCATAGTTACTCATTTTGCGATGTAGACGCTCACTAAGAACGGATTTTACAGAAGTCTTATCCAAAATGTAATTTTAATGCGTTAATCTACTCTTATTCGTCGGTTATGTAATTTTGGCGACTTTATCGGCGAAAATGATATGACGGACGCCAAACGGAAAAAATATTTTTTTATATTATACTGTGTATTGTCACCCATTAAGTTTACTTGGTGAGATTTGCGCTTGCAGAATGGAAAAATACCAAATAATTTTATATCGAAGCTCTCATGGAGGATTGGCAAGAATTTGGCGAAGGGGCTCTTTATGTGAAGTTTCGTACATGTCGAAAATAGGAAACGTACATATTTAGCGACAGAAATAAATGAGTTTGGAATAAATTCAGTTTCTGAATTTGGAATGTAGTTTAGCTCCAAAACTTGGAGGGATTTTGAAAAATACTAAAATTGCGATTTTTTAAGGAGTAGCACACGCGCAAGACAATCTTCGTTTACCGGAGGACCTCACTACATGCATGAACGAACTCAAGAGGCTATGATATACGTAAGATATTTTGGGCGTCCCGACTTGCACGACTTTTTTTAGGATTGCAGTCACTTGCCATCCTAAATGGTCAGAAATCAGAATGTCTTGAGGCAAGGACCAAGTTCTTATGATAAACACGAAGCCATTGAGAGGGTATTTCATTTTGAAAGCTAAGCACACTATGAATATTCTGACAAAAGGTTGCATCTTTGGCAATACTAGGTGTAACATGTATACGGTGGAATGAATTTTATCCATATTATATATATGGGGTGACTTTTTACTAAATTTTTTTATTTTTCTCATATATATGAATGTCGAGGATAACCATTATTAAAGACAATCAATTTCTTAAAATTTTAAATTTAGATTATCATTAAAGTCTTAAAAATTGAAAAATTTCTATATATATTGTATATATATATATGTGTGTGTGTGTGTGTGTGTGTGCGTGCGTGTATTCTAAATAATTTTTGTAATTATATATTTTTAATTTTATTTTTGCTAACTTTAATAATTCTTACTTCTTTTTGAATTAAATAATTGATTTTCCTTTTATTTTCGTTCACATTTCTCATCATTTGTTTATTTTAATGATTATTTGCTATTTTCAATACACACGCGCACACACACACACATATATATATATTATTTTTCAGTTTAAAATATTAGCGTATATACATGATTTTGCTTAAAAATGCATAAAAATTATAACTTTAAGGAAATAAAATCATAATTCTTATTTAGCATAGACTTGAATACGCTATTATTGGTTTCTTTATCACTATTACGATTAAACTATAGTTATAAGGTACAACCCGGAAAATATCAGACTGATTAGGTTATAACAAAAAACTACCATTTAATGAAACGTAAAATTCATATAAAAGTAAAGAAAAGTTTAAAAAAAACATGAATAGGAACATTAATCCATAACTATCCCAAAAGCAAAAAAGAACATTAGCGATAATATTGCGCTTAAAATATAGTTAATGATTCATCGTTATAAATTTGTGCCACGAACATCTGTCATTACTTTATCAAATGTTGGAAGGGTAGGTACAGCGTTTTTTACCTCAGGTACAGGCATAGCATTTTTTTTCCTTCATAGAGCTTTTAATTTTTGCTTAAAAACAATTCATTTGCTGTTGAAATTAATTTGTTATTTATGCATAAAGGTGTTTACATCTGAGTGCCGAACAGCTCGAGAGACGTTTGCCCCACAAATGTGTACTCGGGTAATTAACTGCACGCGGGCCGCTCTTGGTTATCCATCCCCTGTCGGTTTTTCTACGAACACAAAGAGAATTCTCTGCTGAAATTGGGCGACTTTATAGATATTCTTTTTACTTCCCAGCATCCACTTTCCATCGACAATTTGTCTTTTGAATTTGGTAATTCACGGGGTTAATCTTTTCCCATGGTTCTCTGGATTTTGATTGATTAATTGTTCCTTAACTTCGCACTGAATAGCAACATGAGAACTAATGATGATGGACCTCGTTATTCAGAACATCGATCAAGTGACGAGGACGACACCCTAGTTGGCGCCTCCCTCTCCTAACTTCCATACCACGCCAAAGGGAGGATTTGAAGTCTAGACATGTTTAACGTGCATCAGCTACATGGTGATTACAAATTATTGGATGATTGTTGTAAAAATAATTTCCACCAGCATTTCGTGGACAACTTGCGAATTATTCGGTTCAGAAGTTCATGTATACTTATCAATTTTTTAGAGCTCTAAGTCCTCGAGTTGGCGTGGCGTGGATGTAAAGAATAGAATGCCAGTTCAGGTGTCGGGCTTCTCTGTGACTAAAAATTACAATGTACATTTAATCCTTACGAAGAAAGTAGTATTTTGAAACAAATCCCACTGCGAAAGATTCTTGTAAATATATATATATACAGAATAACTGTTGTTAACAGACCTTGAGTAGTACAGAAATAGGTGACCGTTAAGTAAGTATTGAAAATTGTTATACAAGTTATGGAACAATCAACTTTTTAATCCTCAAGAATATCACAAATTGTTCCTTTTCAGATATTAATTGGTTAATTATATTTTATTTGAAATAATTTATTTCACTCTTAGTACGTAAAAATTGTTCATTTAAAATACTGTAGCAAGTGCAGTTAACACTTTATAGACTTTAAAGTGTACTTAACTCTTTATAGACTTTATAAATTGATTAGCGGGTTTACATACTGCAACGCATAACATGAACATTTATATTTCTCTCAAAACGGAACATCTAATAGTTTTTAACACAGGTAACAATATGAGTATTCATGAAAACACATATTTCATCATAATTTTGATTTATTATTGATAAGAACTAAAATGAACTCGTAAAAATAAAAAATTTACGTAATCTTATATTTTTCTTAAGAACAAATTTGACTAAATATATTTGGTGTTGTGATCCAATTTTTGACTGGATTTCTTAAAATTTACCTTAGTAATTAATTAAGCTTTAATAATTGCGACTTGAAACTGTGTTTTTTCTCTCGATTATAACTTATTCATGAGAGAATACAATTCTTTGGACACATGAGTGCCATTTTTTTTTTGAAATTGTCAATTGTTTTTTTGAAATTTGAAGTGTGTTGCTCTCTTTTTGAAACCGGATCATAGAGGTATCCCGAAGCTGTTCTTGGAAACAACGAGACAAGTTAGCTACAAACAGGACGTATGGCCATATGCTAAATAAAAATAGTCTCATAAAATTCTGCTTCGCTTCCTCAAGGGGACCGGGAAAACCTTATCTTTTCCGTGTTAAATTCATCAACTTTATATACCTTTTTCTCAAAAACGGTGCAAGAAATAATATATCCTTTGAAATAATATATTTGACATACTTTAATACACCATTTTCTTTCTAAGTAAGGTAAGAAAATTATTATTAATTATTTATTTATAATCACTCATAAATTAGCATTTTTGACACAATTGGATGGCATAAAATAAATAATTATTAAAAAAAAAATCCCTCCAAAAGCCCGTGTTAAAGTATGTTATATAACATAATATCAATGTCACTAAAAACTGAATTCTTAAAAGTCATAGATATTGAGAAAAAGGAACACGTACCTGAAAAATCCATGTTTTGAGAAAATCGCATTTCAAGATTGTATAAATAATTTTATTACTCATTAAGAAGTTATATTAAATAAAATCCTGATTTGTATGAAGGATTATTATTTTCTTTAATTCTTAAAGAGTTTTTAAGTTATCCGTTTTATTTCTTTTCTTGGCATTTTTTTGATATTCGGATAGTTTCCGCTCTTTGTCGATAATTTCTCCATACTTGTCACGTAATGATGACCTGATTGAATTCCAATCTTAGATAAGTATGGCACTTTGTTATATTTCCTACACTGAAGAAAGAAACAGCTTCAAAAACACTAAGTTTTAAATATTAGATGATCCCAATTACAGTTTTTAGGACACGAGTTCAAATGACACTGTTCACAGATTCATTAGGATTCCATGATTTCCCATGAAGGCATTTTCCCTTAGCAACTCTGGATTTGATAATTCTTTAAATACTGGATTGACGACTTCCATTATTGATACAGGAACATGCGTATGCTTGGTGTGGTCATATATTTCGATTTTTGCTTGCACACAATGAAAACCACACCAGCTTTGAGATCCAGGCATTTCATATAATGGCTAAGTCATAAAATGTTTGGATCTTCATTATGATATTGTCAGTTAACCTGTTTTTACCTCCCTAATGACATTCCATCATAAAGCTTTTCTCCTGAAATTTTTTTCTTTAGTTCAACTAACCAACCCCATTCACTTCTGAGTGTATCCTAGGCATATAATTTTTCAATATCTTTGTCACCATAAATTTTAGATGACACTACATTCTTAAAAGCTTTCGTATTTCCTTCAAGATATTTGACAAATCGAGCATTATATAATGTTTGTGATCTGTTAAAAATTTCCTTAACACCATTAACTTCCTTGCCCCCTCCCCTTGATCCACTTTAATGCATCTAAGTGAATTGATTGATTCTTCAAAGCGCACTTACAAAATTTAGTCAAAATCTATACGTCTATTACTTTTTCTGTGTCGACACTTGTTGCTGAGACAACACCATTATGAGATAGATGACTTCGTTTTTGCCATGTGCCATCAAAGGTGATTCGCAAATCTCTGTCATTATTATTGGTACTTGTCATTATATTGCATATTTGTTCTGATGCAGCAGTTAAAATTTTGATATATTATGTAAATTTTGTGTATGTTGGTGGTAAATTCAAAATGCAAGATCAATGTAAATGCAAATGCAAAAGATCTGTAATTCTGATGCAAGACTTATTTTCCCTTTAATTTGCACATATATGTATCCGTTACAATTTTTGAAACCAACAAATTTATCCAGAACAGTCATCAAAATAATTATGATATAATTTCGTATCTAGAATCAGTATTTCCCTCATATTCATTACACTTAAGAAAAGAATCTTTTAATGTGACACTTCCAGTTCCTACATTATCACTTAATTAACTCTTTTATATCAGTAAAATACTATTCGCTAAAGCAATTATAGTGTAAACTTTAATATATAATTAAGTGTACAAAACAAGATACATCAAAAATATTTAAAAATTGCACAAAGAAGAATGTAAAATGTTAAAAAGTTTAAAAAAAATTCCATTTAACTTTACTGTTACCATTTCTTCAATCATAAAAAATAAGAATAGTTGAACAGAGATAATTATACATGTAGAGCATTAAACGAGGCGTCATGGGGTGAGAGAAATTTCTTTACATTCTCAGTTCTTTAAATGGTCAATAAGTTGTAAAGAAGAAAGAATGAAAAATTTGAACACTTAATTTTACTATAAACAAGTTTTATATCTCTTTGGAAAGATAATTTAAGCTATTTAATTATGCAAAAAATAAAAATCGAATATTTGGTCGTATTTCACTTATCCGGTCCCCTTAAATGACACATCCATTTCAAAAGTTGATTTCAGATTTATAAAATAAAAGTTTTCAAGATTTTCAAAACACTCGCGAATAAATATTTTAGTTTTAGGAGCAACATCCTGACACTGTCATAGTCCCAACAGTAAAAAAAAGTTAGAGGGATTTTATATTTTACTGCTTAGTGCATAATAAATACCAGATAAACCCTCATAGTTCGAGACAAACTATCACATTTTACGGATTTGAAAACATTAAAGGCAGCATTAGAAAATAAATATTTCAATTCTAACTGCAAGTAAGATTTTCGAATTGCTTCATCTTCAATGCAAATAATGACTTCGGAATATTTTGAATTCTTTCTCAAGCTTTTTTTCCTCAACTATCTTCTATTTGAATTCAAATCCGCTCTTTTCTATTCAATCCTGTTAGTGAAATGTTTTATCTAAATCTTCCTATTTTCGAATTTCGCTTCCATAATCCCTCCCTTTCTTTTCAGTGGATCTTATTAAATAATTCTAAGCTTTTTGAAAGAATTTTTTTTTCCTTTTTCGTGAAGCTAGTTTCGATTGTAAATAAAGTTGATACAACATAATGCTTTTATAAGTTGCATTTAATCTTTGCAAAGAAAATAATATTTTAAAAGAAATCCCACTGTGAAAATATACAAAGAATTAATTTTATGCTCCCTGTTTTTATTGATCTGGAATTTAAAAACATACTTCAGTTCTGTTGTGTGTAGAATGAAAAATAAAATAGAATGTTAGCTTTCATTTAATTTTTACAACGCGATGGTTGTTCACGTCGCAAGAGCCAGAGAATAAGATGTATGCTCCTGAGCTCGTTTGAAAGAGATGAAAAGCGCATGCGCGCAGTTGAAGTAAATTCTGTTATGATACTGTGTAACGAAGAGGATTACAATTGCATTGGTAGTAGTGAAACGCGTGTCTCAGATTAGAGTAAATTGTTTTAATATTGAAGAGACGCGTGTCCCAAAATTAACTTCAGTTCATTATTATTGAAAATAAGCTTTATGTGGTTACAGTGCGTTATTCTGGACTATATATGTAGGAGAAATCTGGTGAATGAAATTGAGTTCAAACAAGGGCAGCCCACAAAGTGCCCGCTTTCGGAAAGGGATATGGGAATGTGGTTTAACTCATTGTGTGACTCTAACGTTTCGCTTCTATCTCTAACTTATACTATCTCAAATTAAGTTCAGTCACTAATTAAATAAATAATTAGAGAATCAAATTATCAACTTATTTTTAATCTTCATGATAAAATAAACAAAAATCACGATGTTTAACTCGAGTGTAGAGCAAACCCTCCCGCATCTCATGAAAAAGACGATAAGAAATGAATAGTTTCTGCCATTACTAAATGCGGTTCAAAGTCTGGAACTAATCTCATATCAATCTCAGGGCAATCATAGATATAATTTCGTAGGTCAAATCTTCCTATCTCTCTCTCTTTCCCTATATTAAATTCTTCGCAGCTTATAACAAATGCTAACTCATCAATTTTATTCACAACATTTCAATATTCCCATTCTAATTTATATAAATCACAGTTTATTCACAAGATGACGTTCTAAAATCAAATAATGTTATATGAAAACTTAAGAGGTTAGTTGAAGAGAAACACACGTGTATACTTTATAGCCGTAGTATTTCCCATTTATCTTTTTTTTTTTAAATTTTTCTAAGAATCTCACTCGCGACCTGCATTTCGCTTGTCGAGTGGTGGATTTGAGCCCTGATACCACTAAAGACCAACTGTATAGCGAGACTGATGCCCGTTAAATCTGTTGAAGACCTAAGATCTTTCATTGGTGGGGAAATTTAGAGAGGGAGGTGCCAGCTCAGGTGTCGTTCACGTCACTTGACCACGATTCAAAATGATGAAGTCCGCCGCCAATATCCCTCGGGTTGCTTCTGAGTGTGACGTTAATAAACCAATCACAATCTCAATCGTATCCTAAAAATTGTGTGTATACCTTTCCGGCCGATGAGACAGACTTCTGTTTTGGTGACGATTCACGGGAATCATCCCATTGTTTCAATTTTTGCTTGGCTTCCGGTGTGTAATTATGAAACCAGGTCTAACTAAACGACTCGGTATAAAGAGATGTTTACAAATCGAAGTAGTAGCAATCAAATGTTGGTTAAAATTAACCTATAAATTAATGTCAGATATGTTTAGCGTCGTTTAACAGATATTAGCACCCAACGGTAACAACAACTTGTCTCAGTTAAGCATCTTTCTTCAAAAGCAGGCACATTCTGAGGCCCCTTTGACAAATCCTGTTTCCTAAAGAATGCAATCCTCTCCCCCTATTTTTTTACCTTAAAAATCCAACAGTTTTACTTATTTAAGAAATTTTCTATATATATTAAAATCATGATGAAGAACCGATATCTTTTGCTTTGTTTCTCGTTAAGTTTTTTTTCTTTTCTTTTCATTGCGTAGCATTTACTCATCTTTGTATCACGTCATATTTTATATGATTTTACTCTGTTCTACCCATTTTACTTCTTCATTCGAGCGCACGTTCTTTTCCCGAAATTTAATTATTTAAATACACTCATCGTAAAACAAACAGTTGCACCCAGAGAGAAGCAAGATACATAAATGCAAATTAAGAAAGAGTTTTGTCTCTGTTTGGTACTCATATGATTAAAGTGTCCGTTGAGTCGGCGCCAATCATGTCAGCAAACCACTTGACGTAACAAGCTCCTTCGGACACTTTAAAAGATTCCCCCAAAGCGAGTAACTTTGATTATAACTAATGGGAATTTGGGTTTAATGTGTCGTTTTGGTTTAGAAATCCTTCGAAAATCAATCGAACGCCATTTAAACAGCTGTTCGTCTTTGAGAAGGGGCGCTCAGTAGGACGACACGAATGCGGACGGTCATTCCGTCGGATTGCGCGTCACATAGGCCGCGCAGATGTTACGATTTCTTACTGTTGGCGAAATTAAATAAGATAAGTTATTTCTCGCTAAAGTAGATTCAGGGAGAGTTACACGAACTATAAGTAGGAAGATTGAATATTTGTCCATCAAGCGTGAAGATTTGTATATCTGCCATAATTACGAACAGTATATGAACACTGATGCCTTACCTGCAACATCTTGAAAGCGCCAGTACCATTTGCAGATGGCTGTATGCTACTGGATTGGTTGCATAGAGGCCTATATGGAGATTGTCCCTGATACACAGCAACATCTCCAGAGTTTGCAATGGCGCCACGAAAGATCAACACGGAGCCATACAGATGGCTAAGAATCATCTTTAGTGATGAATATTATCATGTGAGAATGGTAACCATACCCTCACGTAGAGGCAATGTGGTCAGTGCCGCGATGAACGATTAAGTACATCTTCAGGAAGTACACCTGAATCCAACCTCCCACCCCCATTTTGAGAGTAACGCAAAAACAAATATTTTTCTGTATAATGTGTCATGTGTGTTTGCTGTTTTAAAAAAAAATTAATTTTCTAACTTTTTATTTATCAAAAATTCGCAGAAATAATACATTTGCAGAATCATTGGATATATATATATATATAGAGTATATACAAACTGAATCATTCTAGTGTCTCATACACCTTAATACCAAACAATAATTAATTTCACGAATTTGTGAGACGCATGGATCTTTTCATTTCTTCATTTTTGTCCAATATAAAAGATTTCATTGTATTCGTTGAATGATTGATTTTACAAAGAATAATAACTTAAAATGACGCCCGCCGTGCCAAGAACAATGATGAACTGATTATGGCGTAAAGATTGTTTGCTTTGATGTCGGAACATACATTGTCAGGAATTAGAAAATAAGAAAGGCTAGAACAAACATTATAGCAATCTCCATCGTTTATTGTGCTGCAGACATTTACTTAAACATTTACTTAGATGATGAATAAAAGATGGGAAGTAGTAGAAGTAAATGAAAATCATATTGAAAATAAACAGATATTCAAGTTTTATGTTTTATTACTACAGATGTCTTTCGTTTATGTAAAAAGTGCATATTTTGATTATTGTTTATTATATTACAGTACTTCAAATGTGAAGTAGGATTTTAATTATCTTTTATGCCAAATAAGAAATCTGATGTTGATTATCTCAAAACTCTTACGTTTTAATGGGATTTTTATTCATTATTAACGCACCTAGAATCGACACGGAGCTATTGGCGACGAACCTCATATATAAACTGACAGTGATGATGACAATTCCCGAGTTGACACCTCCTACTCTAATCTTCCATAATACACCAACCTGAAGACTCGAATCTCAACTTGCTTTAATGTGCATTATCCCGCTGCAGCGGTCTTTAGTGACATTAGATCAGGACTCGAACTACGACTCGGAGCTTAATGCCGACCACGATTGTACAACTCGCTACTACGGCTCCACGTTTGCATATTTCGTGCATTGATCTGTTGTGTAACGATTTTAATCGGGTTTAGATGGGCCGCGGTAATCAATGCCATGGGCACGACTCAGCGACGTTGTTTCCGTTGAGACGAAGATTCGAGATTTGATGTTAAAAGGCCATCTTGTAGCAAAGTGATGCACATAAATCTATCGAGTTTGCCACCGATGGCGTGCTGTGGAAGTTTGGAGTGAGAGTGGGTGAAAATAAAGGTTCATGCCACAAGAACCAGACCTGGATATCGCCAAACAATGTATCCTTATTGTACAGATTAGAAAACGAAGGAAGAGATTGGTTGAAAAAGAGTTAAAATAGAGAAGGACCACTGGTTATCATTGGGACGCATAGCTCGTCTTTATCTTATACAGTAAACCTCATGGGAAAGAAATTACTAGTGGGTGCCTCGTGATTAGGATGCTCAGCTACAAGAAGGCCAGCACCTGACGAGGAGAAAGTTTGAGATTTGGGTGCTAAATAGTTTTGTCTCTTCTTGAAGTTCTAAATTACGTGGTCCGTCCCAATAGCTCCCTTGTTTCTCTAGGTGCGACGTTAAACAATCATTCACTCTCTCGACTCCTTTCAATAGCAATAAATTCTGTTCATAAAATAGTAAAATTCTTTCTTTTTATCGCCCTTCAGCTAAACCTACAGAAACTCAAATTTACCGAGAAAATTAGGAAAGCGACTTTAATACTTTCATTGGACATTATATTTTGTGCAATGAATATGCCACAAACATTATTAGTTATGGAACTCCTTTTCTCCACAAAGGAGTTCTAAAATATACATTTGAGTGAAAATCTAAAGTTGATGTCTGCAATCTTAGAAACTTAAAAAGAAAGATAATTCTTATTTATTAGGTTTTAAATTTTTAAACTTAATCAAACATCACAACTTCAGTTTGTAATAAAAATGGTCGCGTACCTTCAGTACCTTATACCACAAAATAATTATGACACAATTTCTTTAAAGACCGAACACTGATATTTAAAATACACTCTATTCAGCAACATGTTAAAGCAACTGCACTTCCCATGATTACTACATTTAACACGGAAATTTTGACACTAACTTTGGTTGTACAGAATAATAGAATTTCCTGGACGCTCTAAGAGTTTTATCGAACCTAAATTTCACTAATCGCGTTTGGAAATGTAGTTCTAAAGAATTAATGCGCATTACTGTTAACAGCACTTCAAAATCTGGTGAGACATGAAGTGTGCAGTCTGTCAAATATCCAAAGCCTAAGTAATGATGTTAAAACTAATTAAAATAGCTTTTATGTATACACATATTTTGTTGCATTATCGCTTGCATGTTGGAGAAACTTATTTTCAGAGACTGATTTGAAAACCAATCAGGAACAACAAATAATAATAATTTTTAAAATTTATGTCTGTTTGGGTATTTGATTTATGGATAAATCTGAGAATGAATAAATTTAGGTGGAATTAATAATTTAAATTAATGTTCGTTCTGTATCATACAATAGCTAGTATTGGTCGCGGACTCGCGACCGGCAGTTTTCATCGAGTCGTTGGTTCGAAACTGATGTCCTTAAGAACAGGGCTGATTCATGTTAAATATGTCGAGGCTCAAAGTCCTCCGTTGGGGTTGTGTGGAAGTTAAGAGGGTGCCAGCTTCTCGCCACTTGACCGAGATTCAAAATTGGTAGCGCGCTCATAATAACCTTCGGTTTTAGTGCGACGTCAATAAAATCAATCAGTTAAGCACCATAACAAAGTAATGGCAACAGATTCAAAATATTTGATTGACTGATTGTTTATTAACGTCGCCTTAGAAGTAATAAGAGCTACTGGAAAATACGTAATTTCTAACCTTGGTCAAAAGGACGAGGAATATTTAGTTGGCTCTCCTTTTCTAACTTTAACACCACACTGGTAATGAACTTGTGCTCCGACAGATTAAACGAGTATCATCCGGTGGCCGAATGTGTGCAAAAATTCTAGGCGTTTTTGAAACAGTATGATTTTCGTTCCATTGGCCTGATGTATACGAGGCGTGGCTATAAAAACGAGATTGACGCTGTTACAGAAGAAGTACGCATGGCCAAACACAGCGACCAAAGCTGTTTAGCTTGAAGCTTCTCAAATGCAGTGCCTCTAGTTTCGTGTAGCATATACCGTATGCCCCAGCCTTCGTTCGCATTAGAGTTATTTTTGTTTCGCCGGAAAATGTAAGTGTGAAATAAATTTGAATTTCCTAGAACTTGGAAAAGTCACCATCTGAAACTTATAATTTATTAAAAGTGCATGGACAATGAATTTTACTCGCAGTGCACGTGTTTTATGGTTTAAGGTTTTCAAGATGCCTGAGAAGAGTTGAAGAGATGATCACTCTGGAAAAATCTGTAATTTAGTTCGTCCTGATCACGAAGTGTAGTGGATTACTGAGACTGTAGGAATTGACAAAGAATACGACGAAAATTTTACCAAACAATGCGCCTCGACTTATTCCATTGTCTGTCAAGGTTTCTTCCATGTACAGCATCCCACTGTTAGTCAACGCCTTATTCTCCGGATCTTGAGCCATGCGACTTCTATCTGTTTCTAAGGTGAAATCTGCATTAAAGGAACAAATTTGTCGGTGAAGCTGTGAAGAAAGCGGCCGCATCCTGAAGGAGCTGACAGAAGACTCCAACACGTTCGAACAATGGAAGATTCGCATGGAGCGTTGTAGGGATAGAGGAGGGTATATTGAAGGTGATAAGAATTAAATATGTATGATCAAAATAAAATGTTTACTGCGTCCGTTTCGTTATTTAATTGCCGCACCGCATTATTAACACACACACACACACACACACACACACACACACAACATAACGGGCTCAATTTTCAGCAGTTAATGATGTAGACGATTCAATAAATAAGCAATTGTAATTATTAAGTAAACAATTTACATTTACTTTCGTATTTATTTCAGTAGCAGGGATTCAATGCAGCACTAGAACTATATATATTTTTTAAAAAGCTGCAGTGTTCTCTACCACACTTCTAAATTTGTCCCGTATCACTCTGAGTGTCAAAAGAAGTTTTGGAAAGGAAAGTTGTCAAAGAAAGTTTGAAAGTGAAACTGGAAGTCTTCAGTTGAAATGACAGTAGTAGAGTAGTTTCGGAATAAAAAAAAAGTTAAAATTTTTATTTTTTGTTTTCTTACAATTCTATGTTTAGATTAATTTCGTAAATTTGAAAATTTGTGGCAACGACACTGAATATTTTAAAGTAATCTCAAATAACTTTTTGCCTGTTTTCTTTACTGTTATCGCGTTTTTAAACGCATTACCGAAAAAAATATATTTTATGAAACAACAAAGTCTGAAATTTTTTACTAAGATACAATAATAAGAAATTACGAATTCACTTGTAACCAAGTTATTTTATGATTAGTTATTTTGATTATAATCAAATTATTTTATACAACGATCATAAATTACCTATGCGCTGAAACACTACATTATAGTTTTTTTCTCCGGTCATTATCAAACGTATTCAGAGAATCATAAGATTACACAGTCAAATGTACAAAGAGCCTCGCAATGAAGATAATTAAGATATTTTATTTTATTCAGTCAAATGAAATGAGGATTTAATTATGATGATATTCAAGTTATTTTATTCATTCAAATGTATAATGATTAATTAAACTTCAACCTACTTTGCCGTAGTTATTCCCAAACGTGTTTGATTTCAAGTTTAAATAAAACTAAGATTGTTTTTCTTACTGACCTTATCAGTTTCAAAACCTCAAACGAATTTAAGATGAGGATTCGAGTCACTGAAACCTCATGCATATTCATCTGGGTTCACTACTAAGATTCCTTACTCAACGCAGATCTGATACCGATATTTCACATGGTGATCTCCTCTCTCTGCCTTTATCATGCACTAAGCTATAGACCACAGCATTAAACGCTTCATTGCTTGTATTTGCATCTCCTCAATTTTATTCATTGCACTCCACTAAATATAATCTACATGATTCACGTTTCATTTATCGGCAGGAAGTTTCAATTCAAACGGATCCATTTAAGGGTTCCTTATGAGTTAGATGAATGAAGAAATGCGACAGAACCCATCTTTTACGCTGATGAATATAAATATATTTGTAAGTGATATTATTGTTTAAGTAAGGCAAGAGAAAAAAAATTAAGTTATTCGAAAGCTTTGTCTTCATCAGTGCTCATACAGTAATATTCGTGTAACTAAAATGATAATGAGACATCAACAAAGCCTGGAAAAAATAGCCTAAATTACATAACAGTCGCCTAAGAATTTAGTTATTTAACTTGAAATTATTAAATATAGTTTTAATAGTACATTATTTTTTGTACTGTAATATATCAAAATACTTTGTAAAAGCTCTCGAATAAATCAGTTATATTTAACTCATGCATCTCGATTCAATGAATTTATTTTCAAAATCTTTAAATTTCAAAAAAAGAAAGAGAAGCCCCTCTTTATTTTAGGAGAATCTGGGATTTTGGGCACTAAAATATCTAATTATTTATTGTTATATAAATCTACTTATAACCTTACCATAAATAGTTTTCATTATACATTTATACATATAATATACCGAATCGTTTCGAAAGTTATTCTTACTAATGGATTGTGGTGGCCTATTAGTAAAGAAAGACGAACTCATATACTATAGGTAATGGGTTCGGTTCTCAGACCACCAAAGTCTGTCGTACAGTGGGGTTGAATGTGTCATCAATCGAAGGAGTACAATTTACAAAGTGCTTTTCTTAAAAGTAAAGAAGTACCACCTCATCATAATTATTACATTTACTTTAAACATAATTGGGGAGGGAGTTACTTAATTAAAGAATTTATTAAGATTAAAACTGATAAGACGAATAATAGTTGTGCTGCGGAAAACGGAAGCTAGTCTCTCTCACCGGATGATTTCTGCACCTATTCCGGAGGTACGTTTAGAAAGGGAGAAAGTCACCTTTCTTTACACTGGAACAGTTAAACCTGACTACTTTTAGGGGAAAGAGGGAAGAAGAGGGTGAAAGGATGCAAACTGTGTGAATGATCGAACATTCCAATGCTGAAGTTAATAAGAAGAAAACTAAGTTACGATAGAACTATATTAATTTTAAAATTCTCACATAACATAGATAGACGGGTGGAGTGGAGTGCCAATTCAGATACCAAGAAAGAATAACCCAAGGTTATTGGATCTTGAAATAAAGTACATTGCCAAGTAGGTGTCGATCTTGTCGTATCACATAGTTAGAAATAACATGGCTCATTGGCTGAGAGAAGCGATTTTTTTGCTTCCATACTTGAAATAGACAGTCAGAAACTTCGAACCATTTACTGATACTTTTCGCCATTTTTCATGCGTGCAGGAGGGGATACCGTAAATAATAATCTCAATTATTTATAACAAATAATCAAGATATATCTAGATAATATCTGTTCTGAATATTAATTGATCCTTATGTACGTAATGTTGTGAATCACAGCTATTCACATTGATTTGATTGGTTTTAGGAAGATATAGAATGAAGTTATTCGCAGCACCGAAACGTTTAAATTATTATCCAGGGGTATGGTAGAGTTTTAATTATTTCGAAAAAGTAATTGAGACAGAAATTTAATTTTTATTTATTTTTCTTAAGACTTCTCAACTTAGGCACTGTTCAGAGTTATACATTTTTTCCAGTGTCTTGTGACTTTTCGAAGGGAAGGAGGGCACCATTGTAGAACTCAACAAATTAAAATCTATCTTCTACTTACTGCGGGTTACTTCGATTTATGGTTTCCTGAAACCAAGCAAAACAATTGTAATGACTGTAATTTATAACATGTACATAAAGACCAATTATATGCAAAATAAATTTTTCCAGATGTATTTCGATTATTTGTAGTATCAACTAAAGCTTTATGATATATCTCACACATTTTTAAGTTTCTTTTTGTGATTTAGAAATTGTAAAAAATTCTTCTCTTTATTATATCAGGAACAATATCATTTTAATATTTTGTAACTCACAAAGGAAAATGTGAGTTGCTTGCCCGGTTAATTTTATTAATGTCGAACTCAGAAGAAACACAAGGGCTGTTGGCGATGGAAATAATAATTTTAAACCTCAATCAAGTGATGAAGATGAAATCTGAGCAGGGTACTTCCCTCTCCATACTTCCACCTACACCAACAGGAGGACTTGGATCCTCGAAAAATTGAACGTGCTACATCTCCGCTGCACGACGAGTCCAGTAGCATTCGGACCTCGAACCCACGACTCATTGGAAACAATCCTGGAGATGCAATTCTCTACAATGCAATGTAGGAGTCTGGTCTACTGGGCCACAAAACTTAATTAAAAAGCGCCTGTTTTGTCTTTCAAAATGCGGCTAAATGACTGAAAATATGTTTGATTTGATTTTTTGCCACCGAAGGGTCTATTGTTTTAATTAGATCACTTTTGACGTACCAGATCACTTTTCAAATTTTTATCGATTGCTTCAATTTTAATTACATTTAGCTTACATATATTTAATTTAATGGTTTATCGTTTGCTTTAATTTCAGTTACATGTAGCTGATATAATATTTAATTTAATAATTTATCGTTTTCTTTGATTTTAATATCGGAAAAGTTTACTATTGTCCATTTCTCGAAATTTCATCGTTTACTTTAATTCTTACATTTAATTGAGTAATTTAATAATGATTATAAAAAAAACGCACCTTGGGTGTCTAAATCTGTTCTTTGCAAAACTTTGCATTGAATTTTTTCATTTTAGTTTTACTACTAGAGATTGGTAATAGCTTATTTAATTTTTTTTACAAGCACAAAAAGTACTTTTTTTTTTACTTAAATTTATAAATATATTACTTTTTTTGCCTCACTCGCCTTATTCATTTGGAAACTATGACTAGAATTTATGTGCAAGCCAACAAAGTCGTCATACATCAATCGGAAAAAATGATACGTCATCAGCATCCATGCCCTGGTTATCGCATAGTTATAAGGAAAACTATGTTAACTGTTATGTTTCTGCTATAAATTTAAAGTGAGAGACAATTTTTCCACAAACTGTCTTCCGGTTGCCCTCTGGAATATCTTTCAATGGCACATGAAACAAAAGATTTATGTGGTGACGACAGTTTATCA
Source organism: Nephila pilipes (assembly GCA_019974015.1). Lineage (NCBI taxonomy): Eukaryota > Metazoa > Arthropoda > Arachnida > Araneae > Nephilidae > Nephila > Nephila pilipes. The sequence continues at coordinate 22,537 of BMAW01047399.1, forward strand.
TCATTTTGGAGGAAGTGTCAAATACTTTTTGACATGAAGATTTTAGAAGTCTGACCTATTTTACTTTACAATAAGTTTCGAATAAAATAGAGTAGCAGGCATTGGAATGTAACGAAAGAACGTATTTTGACAAGCAGGTGCCAGTGCTAATATAAATTTCAGTCAAACAATTTTCTTATTAAGTGATTTGAAACTATTTCACAAGCAATTTAATATGTTTTCTTATATAATAATTTCTAAAGCCTGAGTTGGGAGAAAAAACAAATCGGAGTATTTGAAAATCACGGAATTTCGGTCTGAATGCGTGTGCTGTATATACACGAGTTGAAATAAAGTCTAAAAAAATATTTTGAAATGTTTAGTTATTGAAATATAAAATAAAAAAGATGATTTCTTTTAGATCCTGAACTTATGGCTCAAGAAATGCCAGAAAGATTCTTTCAAAATTATAAAAAAAAAATGGTTTTTAAAATTTGCAGCGTGATGCTATAATTGTATAAACAATAAAGGTTTTGAAACAATTAACTTTAATTATATACATTTTTACATAAAAAAAATGTGAATGTTACAATCCAGAATGAGACTTAAATATTTTATAGAAATTGTTTGTTTTTCATTTTTAAATTGTTTTTTTTTTCCTTTTTTTTTTGCTTAGAAACTTAAGAAAGTAATGGCAAAGTACGTTCCATAAGTGCATTGTAATTCTGTTAAGACCATACGCTACTTTTCTATTTGACAAAATCTGGTGACAAGGTCTTGAGCTTAGAAGATACGCGTCTTATAATACAAAATTTATTTGAAACAATTACAACTTAGAAAATTTTAGAATCAGAATTTTTCTTATGACGTGTTGTTTTTCTATGTTCCGTGGGGAAAAAACTTCATTCGTAAACTTTACCATTTTTTATTGCCTACAAACTTCAAATGTGAACATAAAATTCATGTAATCTCTCGCAGCTGTGCCCAAAATATTGGATATCAGAGATGAATATCGTTACGAAAATTATGTAATTGCTCCTTTCGTTCTCTCTCTCTCTCTCTCTCTCTATATATATATATATATATATATATATATATACATATATATTAGAAACAAAAATGGAAATAAACATTAATTCAAAACGTATAGATTCAAGGTATGAATTTAAAATTAAGTAGTTATAAAATTTTTGGGGGGAATACAGAAAAAGTCTAAAAAATATTGATTATTGAGTCTTAAAAACAAACTCATTAAAAAAATTAAAGAAAAAGAAATACAAAAACTTAAAGAAGAATATACATAGAAGAAAATCGACTGATAATTGAAAAAGAAAATCCTACGAAAATAATAATAAAGAAATAAAGCTATGTAATACTGCCTCTAGATATGGATAGAGGTACTCTGCCTAAACATGTTTTAATGTCCGAAACCTTTGCAATCAGTAATAGTTCTATGAAACAAAAAGTTCAACCTAATGTAACAAAGCAAGCAAAAACTAATAAATAAAAAAAGTATCAGAGAAACCTCTACTTATATATTTCTATTTAAAAAACACTTCTATGAGGTTCGAGAGAGAAAAAAAGGTAAAAAAAAAAAATTATTTTCCACGGCCAGTAAGAGCTTAAATGAAACTAATAGAAATCAGAGTTTATCATCATATAAATAAACATGAAGAATTTTCAATCTACCTGAAGTTTCATGAATAAAAACTGAACTGTTGTGCACACTGCAACGGTCTAAATATGATAACCCACTACACTTTAGTTTTTAGTCAAAGTCTCCATTTTTTTATTCATGATGATGGTACCTTTTAATTATGATGATTATTTTATTCATGATGATGATTTTCAGTACCTTTTAATTTAATTTCTTACAAGCTCAAGAAAAAATTTATTATCTTTTTAACTTTTTAGTCTTTTTTAAAATTCTTTTCATACTGATGCGGTGGTTTTTGTTCCCCCCCATATATATATATATATATATATATATATATATATATATATATATATAATTTTACGCTCAGACCGAACTTTTCATTTTTCCAGACTTATTTTTGTTCTGTATATGGGACACAAAATATTGAAGATAAGAATGGTGAAGTGTTTTCTTTATTAAACACCAGCTAGTTCAATTTCTGTCGCAACAGGTAATTTTTGTTGCCTTATCTCAAGGAAAGATTGATTTAAGTAAACCGTAATGCATGGAAGCTAATTTAGTATTCAGAAGAGGAAATGTTTCTTTTTCTTTTTCTTTCTTTTTTTTTTTTTTGTTTAAGTCGGAAAAAGAAGTCCTTAATAAATTAGGGGTAAAAAAATGTCTCACTCGATTTTCAACCTTGAAGCTTAACTGAGAATATTCTTTCATTTTCTTAATCGCGTGGAAAAAATATATAATTTAGAGCTGAATCAAGGAATAAAATTTTAAGTCGTTGTATATTTTCAACAGCAACAACAACAAAAAAGCCACACATTATCTTTAGAATTTACTTCTGTAAGATATGAGTGATTTGATGACTGCAATATAATTAATGCGTGTATGTTAACTAAAACTATAGTCAAATATATATACAAAGGAAGAACAGTAGCTGCAATGGCTACTTTTGTCACATAATTTTTTATATAAGTATATTTAATTTAACGCTTAAAGACATAAAAAAAAAAGAATTCATTTCATTACATACTCCCAAGAATTTTTATAAGTATCTCTCGGTTAAAATATTAAAGAGAAAAACCTGTGCAGAAATTATTATACTTAGAGCCGTAACTAATATATGTGTTTGAAAGGATGAAATAATTATGGCTCTCATTTTCCCGTTTTATCAGCAACATTTATTAGTTACTTAAGTTTTAAGGCAATTAAGTTACTCATTAAACTAGATTCCTCTTAGGGAATAAAACATGAGCGACTCTATTTATTTAAAATCATTATAAGCCACACATTCTCGTACTCCTTTAAGTTCTAAGTACCTGGAACACTTTTCCTTTCGAGTCAGAAGGGAAGATGAAACAAAAATTGCGAAAAAAGAAGCAAAATCTTCTCCTTCTCGAAACTTGCGAATTTGTGTTTCACTTTTCCTTTGTACAAGAGGTGCCCACTTATCTTTTGTGTATGGAAAAACTTCAATTCTTTATCGACAAAATCATAACTGTCAGGAGCATTTAGAACAATCCACGACTGGGATGGTGGAACGGAAGGTCCACCCCCAAAAAGTTGGCAGAGTGCCACCAAGGTCACGAAAAGGACGAGGGCTCCCGTACGCTGGAGAATCGATCGCCAATGACCCAAATATATATTCGATCGACACACCACCCACCCTCTTTTCGAACGCACTCACATACAAAAGGAATTCGAATACGCAATGGAATAAAATAATTCTTAGGAGGAGAAACTTTTAATGCGAAACGTTCCAACCAAAGAACCTCCAATCGAAGCTTCGCGCGGCTTCCTAGAAAAGATCCACCAAACGATCTTAGAGTTAGCGCACGCGCAGTGCAACGCGGGACAGTTGATGGGTGCTTCTGTTGAAAGGCGGTGAAAAGTTTCTGTTGACGTCCCACTATGAGAAATGGTGTATGGTGCGGCCCTTAATTCATAAGCTGTTCCATGATGGCTACGAAGCTCGTTATTCTTTGAATGGTAAATGGAAGTTCTGAGTGGATGATGGGATTTGCTATTCGAAAGAGGAAATAAAACGTTCTTGTAATGGTTTGAAGACTTATTTAAAGTATGTTAGTATCTTGATAAGTAGGATCCCTTAAACTCGGTCTGCACCAAGAATATTTTTTTTTGTTTTCTTAAATTTGAGAAGCATCTGCAAATTTCTTTTATAACATTTATTTGTTTCATCCGTGTAGTAAAAAAATTTTTTTTTACTTCACTGAAATCTTCAAATACTACAAATGTATGAAAAGAAGGAAGGGGGGGGGGGAGATTACAAATATTTTGTAAAAAATCAACAAGGGTTTACTTATATCTTTTATCTCCAGTGACAAATGGCATACGGTGCCGCATTGTATTCGTGGAAAATTCAATAAGAAAAAAAAGTTCAATGCGAAGTTTTGTAAGAACAAATTCAGCCTCCCATAGTGCGCTTATTTTGTAATTACTATTAAATTACTCAAGTAAGTATAAGAACTAAAGTAAACGATGAAATATCGAGAAATTGACAATAGTAAACTTTTCCGATATTAAAATTAAAACAAACGATAAATTATTAAATGGAATATATTTAAGCTAAATGTAATTAAAATTGAAGCAAACGTGAAAAAAAATTGAAAAGTGATCTGGTACGCCAAAATTGATCCAACTATAACAATAGCTCCCTTAAGTAGCTAATAAAACAACTTTGAGCGCGCTTCAATTGTTGGAGTCTTGATCTTCTGTTAAAAAGATGCATATTCATTTGTTTCATTTGAAGGTGATTCTTTGTTACTATTATGTTTCCATTTTTTTAATTCTATGGTTAACCTAGATTTTTGATAACCCGAACCGCCTCTGGTCCCAATTCATCTGAGGTAGAGGAGCTCTACGTTAATCTCTTTTGGAACGGATGTGATTTTGGGTTGTCTTATCGAGGCTAAGATCTAGATTTAGGAATCAAAATTCATTGACAAAGTGAAACTAACATTTAAAGTTTAGAAATGTCTACGTTACTTTCTCACTAATTTTGTCTAGTTTAATTGAAGTAAATCAAATTAAAAGTAGATAGTGAATACATTTCTTTTACACAAACTGAATGCTATGCTTGATTATGTGATGAATTATTTTATTCGCGATAGTTTTATTCATGCGTTTATTTTTTTTTCGTAATTAAAAAAAAAAGGTGACGTGTTTCAAATAATTAGTATTGTTAATAGTTAGTGTTGGATATAATCTATTATAACTTTGAAAGAATTAAAAATATTATTTAATAGTTTTTATTACCTACTTTTTATTACCTACTTAATTTTATATCCTACATATATATATTGCAGACATCTGTCAATTGTAATTTATAAACATCTTTTTCGCTTAGATGTCCTCACTCAGTTTCTGGTAAATTTTGTACAATCATATTTTCTTCTAAACATGAACATTCCAGGTTTTTATATTTTGATTTCAAAGTACGATTATATATGTATCACTTTGTTTTTCACAAAACTGAAATTATATTTCAGTTCCCAAAAAGAAAAAAAAAATACTTTTGGACTAAAATAAGGATTCTTTTTTTCTTCTTCTCAACGCGAATACATTTATTACAGTTACGGGTATATTTAATTGTGTACTATATGTTACACTACTATTCCTCATAAAAATGAAAATATTGCATTAATTGAATTATACTGGTTCATAAAAGTTAAAAACTTCAATGTGAGAAACTTTATAATAAAATTAAGTGCTTATCTTATATTTTCAAAACTCTTTTTTTACATAAATCTTATAAATATGGTTCAAATATTTCATACTTTCTTTCATATTTGTTATTTGACAAACAATATTTATTTTCAATAGTTTTAAAAACGATGAAAAGAAAGTATATTTATCACCTCTTTAAACCAATAAGTTCAGTTGAATAATTCAAGCATATGAATACAGATATGTGTTCTGTTTCATATATTTAATTATGATGCACAAAACGTTATTCAAATGTTAAGATTTAATAAAAGTTATGATATGTTTATTATATAAATTATTCATAACCATTATAAACTATCACGAACGTTCGAAAACAGTGAAGTATTAATACTCACAACACTAGAATTATTTTCCGAATTTTGTTTCTAATCATCGTTGAACAAGTTCATTTAATTAAGCTCTTTACAAAAATCGATATTCCTTGGAAAATCGATAGCACGTGACATTTCTATAAATTTATATTGAATGTTTTGAGTAGTTAATTATTAAAGATGCATGCACCAAGAAATAAAGTTTGGTATGTAAAATTCATCATTCTAAAATGTACCGAACAATACTTGCTAAAAATCGAAACTCGTTATTTTCAAAGGAATAATTTACAAAAACTTTTTAGAATCAATTAGTTATTGGTGATTTCATTAATTTATAAAGGGAAAAATTTAACAGTTTATTGATTATTTATAATATAAATTATTCTTAAAATAACTGACATCATTCCCTGTCTTTTCGAAATAGCTATATTCCACAAACTGCAAACGCCTGTATAATATGTGTAGAAGGAGTTGAAGAAGAAAAAAAATGCAGTCGTTTACCATTCTGATGCCAGATTTTACGGCAGATAGAATACAAATAAATGATTATCGATAACGATTCAAATGTTGTTCTGTTTATACATTTTGGATAGCTAATAAAATCTAAATAAAAATATTTATAGAGAGCTGTTACTTTTAAGTATATTCTAATAAAAAATAATAATTAAAAAAAATCTAACAAAAAAATTTAATTTCAAAGAAAATTTCATTATTTTTGGTTTTTTTTTCTAAAGCATTTTATTGTATTCAAATAAGTGCTGTTGACAAATTTGAAAAGAAAAGCGGATATTCAATAGGATTAACACTTCCTTCATACATTCAAATAGCCTGGTAGACAGATGCCTTACGATGAAATATTGTGTTACATCATTGCACAAGAAATATACATGCTTTTTAAAACCCTAGATTTATTTTTCAAATTTTAGATTTTTTTAAGATGTTAGAAGGTTAGTTAAACTGAACATTGGTCAATTGTGTATATACGTTTGTACTAGCACGTGGATGTGTAGAGACTGTTTGAAAGAATTCAATTTACGTTATTACTGACGGAAAATTAATTCACGTACTGACTCAAAAGGTTTTTAAAAAGTTTTTTTAACTATTTGTACAAATTTTAAGCCTTTAAATTTCTTTAATAAATTGTTAGTACAAACAACATTTAAATGTAAAAAAAAAAAGAAAGAGAAATGGACCAGCTTTGTGCGAGCGATGTATTGAATGATAAAATTATCAGATCAGTTTTATGTTTTTTAAGGGAATAAAAATTGCTATAATTGAATAATTTCTCGGGTTTACATAAAGCAGAATAACCAAGCCTAATTGATAGAGTAAATAGTTTTATTTTATTCTATTTTCAATTTTGAAGAAGTATTTGACTTAGTTCGCAACACAGGCGTTATTAGATGCACGTCTTTTTTCTTTTGCTTACAACTCATTCTCCTTACATATATTTAAGTGAAGTGCTAGCAACACCACCTGTTGTGACGACTGAACAGTTTTAAAAGAAATATTATGATCTTCTTTACATCATACACATAAATGACATATTTCAAAAAGTGCTGCCATATTACAAACGTAAAATTCCAGTCGTATTATAAATAATTGTCGGATTTTAAAATAGTAGCACCGCTACTTTTCAAGAAAAAAGAAAAACTTCGATAAGCATCTAAACTTTTGTGTTGTTTTAGCACAAAACGAATTTATCTCACCAAAATATACGTGTATCACATCACATCCAAAAAGAGGACATTTATCAAACCACAATTCCGTTAAGTTAAACACCCACGCTATCATCTATCCATCAGATTCATCTGAAAAATTCTACTAGAATTCTCAAGAAGAAATATAAATTTCTTCAAATGTCAAACAAACTTAAGCCATTTATCAACGAAGGATATACAATTTTGTTGGTTGATGCATATGACAGAATACCGTCTTCCTGTAGAATATATCATCGATAACGGATATTAAAATCCCTGGAGGTGGTATCTTCCTTACAGATCATTCGTAAACTTTCTGTCCGAATTTATGGACATCTCCTCGGGTTATTCTCTTGAGATGGAATGAACTCTTCAGTCAGCCGTGACAGATTGAATGAGTCCCAAGAGAAGTAGAGGGTTCAAGAAGCATTTGTAAGCGAGGGAGCAGCAATATTTATCAAAATTCGTAAGCAGAGGAGCGCTTAACGCCCAAGAATAGATGATTTGCTTTTTGTAAAAGTCTTGACCAATTCAGTGAAATGTATGGGAGGAAATTTTTAAAATCTATTGATGTATAAGATAGCTATGTTTTTATTTTTTTGAACCAATGGATGAAGTATGTCATATAATGTTGATATTGAAAATTTTGGTGATTGAATTTTGTTCTGAGTGGTGAAATAACTTTATTCACAATCGGTGACATAAAAAGAATTTTATGAATCTAAATGGCATGAAACAATGTTTTATATATACGTACTGTACACTAAAAGTGAAAAATTATGATTAATAATGACGTATTCAGAGGGAAAATATTCTTCAGTTGAATTAAAATTTTGAGAAAGAATTTAATATTAAAACTATATAAGTACTTTTTTTTTTTTTATTTTGGATTAAAAAAGAGAATTTTATTTAGTTTGAGACTATTTTATTTCATAATAATATATTAGAGATTTGGTGTATTCATTTTTATTTAAGGAGATTTAATAAGCTACTTCATCATGAATGCATTTTGAAAGATTATAGTTTAGAACCTCAAAAAATAGAATACAGTACAAAATTAAGTTTATTAATAAATCTTTTGATAAGATTAATTTTAATAATCTTCTTAAACTAATATAAAAAATTAATCCTTATTAAAATGTCATAATTAAAATAGCTTTTAAATATAATAAAAATTTGGCCCTATTCTTTTGAATTACAATAATAGTTTGAACTTAGAAAAAAATGCTATATGTATGTGTAATATTTGCAAAAAGTACATGAGAAATATCAACATGTTATTACAGGTAACTTAGATATATTTGATGATAAAAAAAAGAATTAAGAGATATAGTGAATAAAGGTACTGCTTTCAGACTAAATATTTCGAAAAATAGCTTTTAATTTATGAAATAAAGTATTTTAGATATTGACAATTTTATTACTTTTTATTAGCAACAAACTATAGTCCTTTATTCGAAACTTTAAAAGAATTTAAAGATTGTATTAACAATGGTATTTAAAAGTTGGTTTTTTTTTTTTTAAAAAAAGTAGATATTAATAATATTGAGGATTTTTTTGTAAGAATTATAAAAAGTTATTATTAATCTCTAAGACAGATTTGTCATAAGTTATGTAGACAAAGTATCTAATAACTAAGCTGTTACATGCAAAATTTTTTACATTAATACAACTAACAAACATTTTGAGATTAGCAATCCTTCAGAGTAGTGAGTAATAATCATACAGAAATTTCTAACAGAATTTTGCATTTTAAAAGAAAATTAGGGTTAATATCAATAATGTGAAATTACCTAACTTTTTTAATACCAAGTTTAATAATAAAAAAAAACTCCTATTAAGTTTAGATCAGTCATTAAGGGATCGAATAATATTGCTTTGACAAGTAAAAATTAATGTAAACTAATATACATAATTTGAATAGATCAGCTATTATTATAAATAGAGTTGATATAGTTAAATAAAATAAAAATAAACAGATTTATGTTATTGATACCTATGATTTCGAAGATCTTTTTAATTTTAAGGATATAGATGATTTTATTAAAATTCTAAAAGATAATTGTAAGAAGATTTTTCATATGAAAAATTTAATTATTTACTTAATTTAGTTTTAAAAGAAAATATTATTTTAATAATAAAATATATAAACATAAATTAAAGGCTTTTTTCATAAAGAGATAAGTAAATATTGGCTAAAAATTACTTGCAGGCCCAACAGGTAGGCCTGCAAGCAATTGTTTAGCCAATATTTATTTATCACTTTATGGAGATAATTTTATTGATTATAATAGTTTCAAGATATTTAGATACATTGTTGATGTTTTATTTCCCCACATAATAATAATAATAAAGATGTTAAATCTTTTTATCCGAATTATTTAAAATAATTGTGAATGAAAGTCAATATAAATGAATCGAAATATTTAGCAATTTTTTTAAACATAGAAGATAATAAAACTTACAGTATTATAAACGATAAGAGAGATACGTTTTGCTTTAAAATTCATAAAGTATATTACGGTCAGATTCATTAAGCCTGAGAATCTTTAAAAACATAGTCGATGATTAAATTGTATGTAATTGTAGACTTATGATTAATGTACAAGCTATTTACTACAACTTTGATAATTTTCATTTACTATATCTGCAGGAATATTATACTTGGAATTTTATTGATTGTTATTTAAAACCAAACAATAGAATAATTTTTATGTTTTTAAATGTTTGGTTTTAAATTTTCTCTCCCTATTTTGATATTTAATTCTTCGTTTTAAATTCATTTCTTACATTTTTTCTTACATTAGTACTATTTCTCTATCTCTAATAGAAGGCATTGCTTTCCACTTTTGATCTAATATCCATTTCTCTTATCTTCTAGCTTTTCTTTATTCGTTATGTGTTTTTTATCTTTTAAAATCTGATGCTTAATTACTTATAATTAACTTTTTCTTTTTTCATGACATATTATTTATATTTCTTTGTATACATACGCAATTTACTTAAACTTCTTTATTGTATCCGTGATATTTTGAATTTGGGATTTTACCATTTTGTTTTATAACATTTTTCTGTTAGGGGAAGTTTGGTGGCAGTAAAATATGTTTAATAATCAAAACTGTATAAAACCACATTAAAAATTTAAAAATGCAACATTTTACTTTCTTCATAGTTATTCTTCTCGTTTAACATTGATTATTAAAGCTCTGGTTTGTACTTATTTATGAGTTCACTTTTATATTCTTGCCATCATTTATAGGATTAGTATTTTTTCAGATAAATTTTTTTCTTAGTTAATTTTCTGTTGTTTACCAATGTTTTATTATTTCTCTTGTGTTTATATATATATATATATATATATATATATATATATATATATATATAT
>BMAW01047403.1:0-81000 GCA_019974015.1 Nephila pilipes
TTCCACAAAATTCTGTTTTATCCCATCTGTATCATTTCTACTAAAATAAAATTTTAAAAAGTAACATGTTATACATATTTTTAAAAAAAATCACATTGATTATCACTTAATGTAAGTTTTGGTATGTGTCTTGTTATTCACAATAATTTTAATTTCTACACTTCGTTTCACATTAAAACATATGAATAAAATTTGTATTTGATTAATAAATATTACTTTATATTAGAAAAAGAAAAAAAAAAATGTGAAAATTATAATGCTACCAATTCATTATTAAATTTGAAATTTTACATGGAATTTATATATTCACATATATTTTTCTTAAATACTGTTACATCCTATTTAAAACATAACAATCATGATATGATTTAACCCATCTTGTTTGCAAAAAACATTTTTAAAAAAACTTTAATTCAAGGTTCAAAATTATACCTATATAGATCATAAATCTTTATATAACTGTTACAGCTTAATTATATATCTTGATTAAGAGAAAATAGTTTATTCTAATGTTGCTTTATTTTTTAAACAGGATCAGCCTGATAAATATAAAGTATTTATTACATGAAAGATACTATAATTCAGAATAGCTTAATTACACTTTAACAATTTACATTTATTTTCAGACGGTTTAGAGTAATTACAATTCTAAAATAAATATCGGGACTTTTATTTTTAATATGTTAGAATCAACCGATGATCTATTCATACATAACAATATGCATAAATGAATTACTTGAAATATAAAATAAGCTTAATCAAAACAAAAAAGGTGAAAATAACTTAATGGCCATTAACTAGTCAAAAATGTATCCTTTTAATGCAGAAAATAATTTAAAGCTTATATCATTAGTATACAAACAAATGCTGGAAGCAAGTTTAAATAGGCTTAGCTTACAGAACGTCATTTTAACATCACAATTAAACGAGAATAAGATAAGAGATACGTAAGAATATGCTTAAACTATTTCCTGCCGAATACAAATAATTGAATAATGTAAGAAATATGATTATATTAAATATATTAATCGAAATAAAGTGAATATACAAGATATACAGGGTGGACAAACAGTCTGTAAAAAATTTAAAAATGTATAAAACTCGGAAAATTGAACAGAATAAAAAACGGTTTGCAGGTTTAGCATCCATAAGTCATTGGTTTTTTTATGATAAGAAAAAAAAATTACTTCAAAAAACAACCGATAGGTAGTGTTTCGTACATAAGTAAAAGAAAAGACGCACAAATAACAAAAATAATGTTACCAAATCATTTATGATTGCAGTATGTGTTCCACATATCCACCACCACAAGGGATAACACATGCAGGCGTGTCACAAATCCAGCAATGGTAGAGTGCAGAATGCCCGGTTGTATACATGACAGCTCTATGCGGATCGCATCTTTCAGTTCCGACAGATTGAATGAACTGGATCAATACATCCGGGATTTTAAATATCTCCGTCTTAAAAAGTTTGCTGGTGTCAGATTTGGAGACCGAGGAGGTCATGGAAACTTACAACGTTTGCTAATGATTCTTTCTTTCCCAAACGTCTGTATCAAGAACTCCTTGACTGGATTAGCAGTGTGATTTGTTGCTCCATTTTGCATAAACGTAACAGTAGAAAGCACATCTTTTTCAAGCAAACATGGAACAACATTTTCGTGTAAAAGCGTTAAATAACGCTGAGCATTTACTGTCACCGTTTTCCACACATTTATTGGGCACTGTGTTTCAAAGAAAAGGGGTCCTATGATGAAGAAACCTGTGAACTCGCATTACATTGTGGGGGAAATGCAGCTATTTCTAGGTATACCCTCGTGGATTTGATGTCGCCCAGATGCGACAGTTAGGGTATTAACGTCGCCATGGATCTGAAAATGAGCTTCATCTGTCCACAAGATGTTAAAGACCCAAAAGGAATCTTGTTCAATTTTCGAGAGAGCCTACTTCGCAAATGCATCTCTCTCTACGGTATACGACGGTAAAAGTTCGTGGCTAGACTGTAATGTGTAAGGATACTGATTAAGAACCCTGTGAAGAATGTTGCCTAACGAGGGTGGTGTTAAGCCCAAGCGTCTGCCAGCTTCCTGTGTACTGCTAGTCCCGGCAGCGGGTTCCGACGTTAATGTTTCCATTTCGGCTGTAACGCGCGCTGAACGTGTCTGCCTTAGATTTAGTCGTCCGGACCTTACACGATCCTGCTTCCTCAAATCGCTGGACAAGCTTTATGAGGCCTGCCACTATTAAAGGCCCTTTTCTAATCTTCACATTTTTCTGAAATCAGAATTCACGCAATGCAACAGTCACTGATTCCTCGTTCATGTAAAACAGCTTCGCTAACAAAGCTTTCCAATCAGCATCCTTGGGCACTTAATTGACATGCAACGGAGAACTGGATCTGGATCAAGAGCATCAGTATTTATAATCGTCTGTCTCATTTGCATATTTCCAACTAGTCGTTTGTACCAGCACCATCTGCCGGCTGTTTTTTGAATAATTTTTTTTTTTTTTTTTTTTTTCTTATTTAAAAAAAAAATCCCATGACTTATCGATGCTAAACCTGCAAACCTCACACGGCTATTCTTTGGAAATTTTGGACCTTTCCACCACAGTTCATCGGCTGCTTCAACACCCAGTCCTCTGGATCTCACGTTCGTTGGTTTGGTTTCAGAGCACACGTGACTCCAGTGAAAGGTCTTCGAGAAATGTTGCAATGAATTGGATCTTAGATTACTTGTTTTAGCATATGATTTGTTGCAAGTTTCACAAATATAATATTACGCCTTTCACTACTTCTATAAGTGCAATGATTCTTAGCACGAACACTGCATTTATGTTTACACGATGCCCTCGAACAAATTCTTCGTCTTGAATGAGTCGATAAATGATTTTTTATGAGAGGAAAGTGATTGAAACACTCATAATTCTTAGACATGATCTGAAAAGCATTTAGTAAATTTAAGCTATTAATGTTTTCAAATTGCTTACAACAAACTCTACTTTTGAAATTAACTACATCAGAATGAATGGACTGGTGAGCACGAAAACTAATTTCACTTATAACTTTGGCAGTACACTACAAATTTGAATTTGATTATTTTCACAGGTGTGAAAAATTGTTTTTTGTCAATAATTCATCAATTATTGTTGGGGTATGATCTTCAAAATTATTCTTGTCTGAAATTGAAGTCACAGTTTCATCAAAAGAATTTAAGCTTTCCGATTTAAAAAAAAAAAAAAAAAAAAAGTGCTTGATGAAGGATTAAGTATTGGATTTGAGAAGACTTTCTCAAACCAAGTAGCCAAAATAAGTATTTTATAATATTAATTCTGCATCTTCTAATCGTAACCTATATGTCTTTAACAGACGGAAAAATAATTCCGCTTCTGAAAGGATATCGATCTTATTTAGTTTGTAGAATTCTGGGTCTGCAAAATTTATCCCCTCTGGAATTCTCAATGAAGAAACATTTAAGCCTTTAGGTGGTATAAAGAACGCAATTTTAGGCACAATAAAAGTAGCTCAATATCGTAGTTGAAATCGTTATCACTGTTTGACAGTTGAGAGGTAATTTGTGATTTAATGTTCAGTGAACAATCATTTAATAGGAATAAGAATTCTTTCCTTCTTTTAGTCCTAAGACATTTTCCACCTCTGTAGTAATAAAACTTGATTGTGCAGCGCTATCAAAAATGGTCCATATTTGTTGCTTTTTATTTTGATCGTCTCGTAAATATACTATTACAGTATTTATCAAAACAAAATTATCATGTCCCTTTGCGAATAATATTGAAACAGGAAGTGAGGAAGGACTTCCTTTCAGTCATATCGTCTGACCTCCTATTAATGTTCGGTGATCTTGACGCATCCTCAACGGAGCTTTACACAGCTAGTAATGATGAATCAGCTTGTCACATACCGAACAACGATATTTGGAGTGACGCTGAGAGAATACAAGAAAAGAGCTCAAGCATTTCAAACACAGCTGATGCGTTTTTGCTGTACTCTGTTTCACCTTAACTTGTCAGCATTGGAAAAAGTAGAAACTGTACCAATACGCTTGAAAAATAGTTCTATCTTGTTTTGGAATTTAAAATAAAAAACTGTAGAAAAAAAAATTGTCATACATAGGAGAAACTGGGATTTTAAGGATGTATTTCAAGTTAATATATAACATGTTAAACCATTTATTTTTTAATCAAAACGAATGAATATAGTCGAAACTGACCTGATGGATTTCCAGTGTGATAGGAAACTAGTTTTCAAGGTAACATTTCTGGTGAGCTAGCTACCCTTCCATGCTAATTCTATGCCATGCGCTTCGTGTCTTTGCAGTTTAGTTTAGTTTAGTTTTTATTAACGTCGCACTAGAAGCAACACGAGGGTTATTGGCGACAGACCTTGTAATTTTGAACCTCGTTCAAGTGACGAGGATGACACTTGAGCTGTGGCACTCCCTCTCCCAACTTCCACACCACACCATGTTGAGGACTCGCGTCTGTACAATCAATCATTGTTGTAATTCTTATATAACTCGTGCTATTTTCTTCGTTTTTGTTTGACATTCTAAACATGGCTAAAGAAGGAAAGTCATAAACAACGCTGTATACACCATCAAAGCGAGGAAAATTAATCCGAAATAGAGCCCGGAGAAATATGTTGAAGTTTATTCTCGACTTTAAGAAGAACCCTAGAAAATTTGCCAATCAGATCGTTGGAAAGGTTTCTCATTCTACAGAACTGCTTTTCGTTTGAAAAAAGAGAAGACTAAGTTCTCCCTAAAAAAAACGACTTGGTAAGAACAGAAAGCTCATAAAGTCTGATGTAAAATCATGTATTTGACTAAAAATTTATATTTTTTCCCTAAAAATGAGATCTTATGTAAGACAAAATTCTGAAAGAATTTCGCAATGATACCGATCTTTTTTCCGAAAAACATTAGCATGACTTCCTTGTATAGGATATTGAAAGACACAAGATTTTCATTTAAAAAAAAGGAAAAGACAGGCTATCCTTTTTCTAAGACAAGAAATCATGCTAAGGCACAGAAATTTTTTGAGGAAAATTAGGGAGTTAAAGGAAGAAATAATTCTATTTGGATGAAAACTAGATGAATGAACGGCCCTCTCAGAGTCGAGTGGGGCAAGACACAAAAATTAAAAGCAGTTGTGAAGCCTCCTTTTCTAATTTAACTGTCGATTTACAAAGAAAGGATACTTATCATTCACATTGGAAGCAACGAAAGGTTCGTTCGGGTTACGGCAGATATTTTAAAAGGAAAAATATCTGGGAAGTATCATGAAAAAATAGAGGAAACCATTGAGAAATGGTTTGAAAAGGTTGTTCCAAAATTGAAACCAAATAGCATTATTCTGATAGACAACGCCCCTGCCATTCTGTGAAAAAGAAAATTTTCACAAGTTCATGGGAAAAGAGGGCAATTCAAGAGTACTAATCAAGAAAGAAAATTTTGTGCAACCAAGATATGATAAGAATTGAATTTTTGCAAAAAGTCGATGAAGTAAAGCATTTATATGACAGTTATAAAGTAGAAGCAATTGCAGAAGCATTTAGCCATAAAATGTTAAGACTACCTCCTTATCCCTAC
The DNA here is from genome assembly GCA_019974015.1 of Nephila pilipes. Classification (NCBI taxonomy): domain Eukaryota; kingdom Metazoa; phylum Arthropoda; class Arachnida; order Araneae; family Nephilidae; genus Nephila; species Nephila pilipes. The sequence goes on from BMAW01047403.1 coordinate 5,612, forward strand.
GAGTTCAACCCAATAAGGTTATTTGGAGCCAAGTGAAATGACACATTGCAAGAGAAAACTAAATTTTCAAAGTTAAGGATGTAAAGAATCTTGCAATTCAAGGAACAGAGAATGTCTCTATTCAAAATTGGACGAATTACATCAATCACGTAACTGAAAAAGAGAAAAAGATGTGGGAAATCGATGAACTTACTGACGAAATGTGGGAAAATTAAAACAATTATACCTGTGAATAGTGATTCTATTGTAGGCGATTCAGAACTCCATTGAATACTGATGTTCTGTAAATGCATGTGATGCAAATAATATTGTTGTTATACAAATATATTTTTCTTATTGGTAAGGTGGTATTGCAAACTACCTTATTTGTAGAACCATTTGCAATGTAAAAAGAAAAATGTAAAAAACTTCTATGCCAAATTTTGTACAGAACAGATTTAGCCACCTAAGGTGCGCTTTTCTTTATAATTATTATTAAATTACTCATTTAAATCAAGAATTAAAGTAAACGATGAAATATCGAGAAACGGACAATCCGTAAACTTTTTCCATATTAAAATTAAAGGAAACGATAAATTATTAAATTAATATATTAAAGCTATGATTGTCACTAAAATTAAAGCAAACTATAAATTAAAGGCAGACAAAAAAACCCACACAACCTTAATCTCTTCGACGAAGAACTCAGTTGGGTATTGGTGGTTAAATATCTGGGTCTGCACCTTGATCAAAAATTAACTTACTCCAAACATAGTAAACATCTTAAAGATAAATTCTGGAATAAAATACATCTCAGCATCTCCTTAATTGGACGACACTCATCACTTTCCCTCAAAAACAAAGTTTTACTCTACAAGCAGATTTTGCGCCCAGTTATCACCTACACCTCCCCAGTCTGGGGGGGGAGGCTGCTGCCCCGACCCATCTGAAACATATTCAAACCCTACAAAACAAAATTCTTCGAATTATGACAAACGTTCCATGGTACATCAGGAACTCTGTCATCCACAATAACTCTAAAAATAGGAAAAATTGAGGTCTCTTACTACCAAACTTTCTCTCGAAATATCTTCTAACTATTGAAAATCACCAAAATCCCTTGATCAGAGCAAACAATATTTACAGAAGTAAACCTAAAACAAAAATTTCGCCACAAAACTACGAAATGGTCTCAACCTTCCAAATCCTGCCATATATTCATTTTATCAATAAGTGTTAAATCTTGTTGACAAAAGTTGCTTGATAGCGATAAAGCATCCATATCCCTGCCCACACCTGTGGAGGTTAAAATGGTTGCAGTTTACTGTAAACAAGTACTACCTCTATAGCAGAACTCAACTATCTTAATTCTAATTTACTTAACGCCACCCACCTTTTTTTTTTTTTACTTTTTTTTAGATGTCGATTCTAAATCTCTAATTGTTCTTGTTAAATTTTACCATATGATGACACTGCAGTACAAAGCGCATCTCGACTGGTGCCTGATTTATTAATTTTAGTAGTAGTAAACGATAAATTATAAAATTGAATATATTTAACTAAATGTATTTAAAATTAAAAATAAATTGAATACATTTTATCAGCTACATGTAATTAAAAAAAACAATCGATAAATCAGAGAATCTTTAACTTGAATATATTTAAGCTAAATATAATTAAAATTGAAGCAAATGATTAGAAATTGAAAAGCGATATGGTACACTAAAAGTGGTTCATATAAAACAATAGCCCCTTGAGTGACTAATAAATAGTATGAGTGATTTATAATGATTCATAAAACTAATTTGAAGATAAGCTTGACAAAGGATTAGATGAAGATATATAAATATGATAGAGTTTTTTGTTTTATTAATGGGTGTATTAAATGAGCTAATATAATTAAAGATATGAACACGTTCTTTAATGAAAAAAAAAATATTTTGGCACGTATTTTCTTACGCGCGTATCTTACTTAAAGTAGATTTGGTAAAACCTTAAGCATTCCACACCTCTTAGACTTATGATCTCTCATTTTTGTTGAGTAATTTCAAATTTCAATTTAATTCTGCAAATTTTCATTTGGCGTGAAACTAATTATTTTCTTACATTTTGTGTACATTCAGTTATGAAAAAAATTCATTGTTCTACAACGACAATATGATAGAGACGAGTGCTAGTCCAGTGGACTCTTTACTCAGTGTCATATTGAAGCCTTGGTTTTTTTTTTTTGATATATATATATATATTAAAACAAGCATGTTAAAATGTACTTAATACACAAATGAATTTTTAAAAAAACATGAAAGAAAAGGGAGAGGAAAGAAGATAAGAAAGTGCATGAATTATTTACAATAAGGATGAAATTTTTAAAAGATTTTAATTTTTTTTTTTTTTTTACTAATCTTATCGTAAGATAAAATTATAAAAAATATTCATATCATTTTTTTCAGCCCCTCAGTGCCTTCGATAGAATATGTCTAATGTTCAGCAAGAGGAGAGTAGTATTTAATATGATTTTTTTAGAATTTATTATTATTATTATTGTAAAATTACAATAGATATAAATAAAATATTATTAAACATTTTTTTTAGTGATGTGAAAGCTGAAGAATGAAAGGAAAAGTAAAATTGTTCTTGTTTGGCTGCGTGCGCAGCGGTGGATTGCAAACTAGTTCAAGAGAAGAGAGGTAGGGATGGCGAAAAGATATTATACAGCTGATGAAAAACTGAATAGATGATGACGTAGATCTTGGAATGAGATGGTTGACTGAGAAAGAAGCTATTGAAGGAGTGATAAAGGAATTAATTAAAAGGGTCTGAGTCGGAACATTGTTCTAAAATCTAAATTATAATGTTATGTTTCTAAACTTCTGTTTGTTAGTTGCGAGTATGTCTCAGCTTGTAAAGATTAAGTATCAATATTTATAAATTTAACTACAGTAGCCGTGGTATCCTAAGATTCATGGTCGCGGACTCGTGGCCTGCCGGTTTTATCGAGACGTGGGTTTGAACCCAGATGCCAATAAAGACCCGCCGTGTAGCCGGAGCCGATGCACTTTGTATTTGTCAGGGCTAAAAGTCTTCTCTTGGATTGATGTGGAAGTTAGAAGAGAAAGGTGCGAGCTCAGATGTCGTTCTCGTCACTTAACCGATGTTCAAAATCACTAGGTCTGTCACTAATAGTTTTCATGTTGCTTTTAGTGTGACGTTAATGAAATCAAACTTAACTATAGTGTCATCCTCTTTTTAAGTTTCTTGTTTCAGTTTTACTTATGGCTGAGTGGCAGCATCTGTCTGTGCATTGTTTTTGGGCGTGGTTTGTTTATTTTGAATTTGGCGATTGTCTACTTTACGTTAAGGTAAGGACTTATAGCCTTTGCTGTTCTATATCCCATAAAACCAATCAATCGATGGTAATATAAAGCTACCGCTTAAAATGCTGAAGAATTTTGTTGTATATTGGATAGTATTATCTGGAGAACTAGTAGTTCATTTTGAGTGACTCATTTTATGACAGTAAAGATGTCCATAATTTTTAGTTGATTCTTTATTTACAATTGTAATGCACAAGTAATTATTTTTCATGAGGCTAGTCATTTATTTTTCAAACTTAAAGGAATATATTTTTCATATGCTACATTAGTAGCAGAAATTGTCTTAAAATTCCAATTATTCATAGTTTTCTGTAATTTTTAGTAAAATAAGAAAATTTTAGCTTTGTATTTTTTATGCAATTAGCTGATGAAAGCTTAGCACCTATATAAAATCGACATTGAAAATTTGGTGAAAATGCAGTTTAGCACAACTACTTGGCTCGAATTCAAAAATCAACAAGTTAAGCATTTTTTTTTTTTTTGGGCTGAACTTTAAATCCGAGAATTGGAAAAAGAAAAAGGAAGGAAATTTTTTTCCACATATTTTTCCGGTGGATTATAAGATAAGTGCGCTAATATCTTATAAAATGGTAATTGTCCACTATAGCGGCTCCTGATGATTAATCGCTAAGCGACTAAGAAATATCGCCAAGTAGGTTGCATCAAAAGATGGGCTTCACGAGTTTGGCGTAATCGGTAAAATCCTAATTTGACGAGCGCCGCCATAACGGTCAATTACCAATGAAATTGTAATTGTTTGGAAACATTAATGCTTGCAACTACAATAATTCATCTTTCAGACGCCGTTCAGTCACAACCGGATTTTCATTTCACTAAAACTCATTCATAAGCACTTTCCAAACCAAAATCTCGTTACTCAATGAACATAAACACTTTAAAAAAAAAAAATTTGAATTCTGTTCTCAAAATAAATAACAAACTGCTGGCCTTTCATTCTACAACGACATTTAATTGCATGATCTCACATTATCATGCACATTGAAATTGATCTCTCTCTAGTGAGAGAATAATCTGATCAACAAACTCATTCAAACACTTACCTAATGAAATCTAGTTATTCAAAGAGCATCAAACAGTTATTATTCACATAAAAAAATATCTAAATCTTCAAAACAACGATATACAACTGGCTTTTCATTTCATTTAACAAACCATTTAAAATACAATATCGTTACTCGAACAAAATCACACATTTTATTAAATTAAGGGAAAATATTGAGCCTCTTCCAACACTTCTACAAACATAATGAGGATTTTCTCCTTTTTTATTGCAATGCCATTCAAAACCAACATTTGTATCATTTCTTTCATACAATCTCATGTTATTACCACATTTCGGACATTCATAGGTGGACGAAATTAAACCTAATCAAGAACAGGAAGATTTTCTTCCTATCCAAAATTTATAGAAACTTTAAAGTACATTCACTCACCTTTTTCATACTCATACTTGCAGACATTGTTAGTATATGAAGTCGGGAGAAAATACCCAGAATTATGACAGGGAGAGATACAAATTAACCCAAGCAGTCAAAATCATATAAATAATTCAGTAAGAGAAATTCTAGAAAAACAAAACACTTCAAAACGGAATAAAAAATCCGCATAAATCTTCATTCAAAACAGTCTAAGAATAAAATAATGATTGTGTGTGTGATCCCGAATATTCTAGAAATTTCCAAAAGTTTCAGTTTAGAAACGACTGCGCAAAATATGGGAACTTCTAATTGGCTAAAAACTTGAAAGGTAATCGATGAACTCCTAAAAAAAAATCGTAAGATTTCAGAAAAAATAAAATTTTCAGTTTTGAAATGAAATGTACCGTAATTGGCTAAAAAACCATTGCATAAAAAACAATTTGTCTGTGATCCATCAGTTGGTAAAGGTTATTTTAAAAAAGGGAACCTGATCTTTTCTAATTCAAATTGGAAAATCAAAAGGGTTTCCAGGTCTAGAAGTTTTTCAATGCAGAGAAAACAGGTATCCAAATTTGGTGAAATTTCGTCAAAAAATCCCATCGCCAAGGTTAGTTGTGTTAAACTGCTTTACAACCGAAAAGATTTGTGAGAGAATTTGTCAGAATTAATATATTGATGAAAAAAAAATTAATTCCAAAATGTTTAAATTTTCTTAAATCATTCAGATAACTTTTGTCACAATTTTTCAGTTATTTCAAAATTTTTATTCTTAAACTATGCCTTTGAAATTATTTGATAATGAGTGGATGAATTATATATATATATATTTCTTACATATATATTTTTTTTTATCTTAGTGCTACATAAACTGAGACAGCAGCTTTGTCTGTGCTGAAAGTAGTGATAAAATGCCTCATGTTTGTAAATGGTGCCTAAAAATCTTCGAAAAGAGAAGTCTTTTAAAAGAACATTTATTGCATCATTCTGAAAAAAAGCCTCGTATTTGTGACAAAGGCATCATTGTTAAGTACAATCTACGAAAGCTTTTTTTAACTGATACTGGAGGAACACCTTATGTTTGTGAATTATGTAGGAGAGCCTTCACTACTAAATTTAATCTTCAGATGCATCATGAAACTCATGCTAGAGAGAGGGATAGGGTTACTGAACAAAACTTCATAACGCCGGAAATGCTTCGGCTTAAAGCTACTATGAACCCCCCGGTTTGTGTGATTTAGCAGAGTAACATAAACTCTGCCCTAAATGAAGGAACATGATTTTTTTTATTCAAATCTAATTTCCTGTTAGATCCTTAGTGTAAGGTGTATATATCCTACAGAGTGGCTGAATGAAGTGTCTGAAAACATCGGCATTTTCTGTATCGTTCATTGTTCAACCACGACTGGATTTTCATTTTGTTCATAACAAACATATTCATACACTGATCAGAACCAAAAACTTATTACTGGATGAACATCACATTTAAAATGAAATCTTTCTTTCAAAAAAGTATTATATAAATTTTCCCCTTTCATTCTGCAATATCATTCATGTCCATCGCCAAATAGATCTTAATTTCATTTACAACTAATTCCCCATTTGTACGCCTTTAAATCAAAATCCTATCATTCGCATGTAATCGAATACATGATTCTTAATCATGCACATAAATCAAACAGATCTCTTTCTTTTGATAAATCATAAAAGAAATTATCTCTTTCATTTTGAAAATTCATATGCTTCAACAACGGGAGAAAAATGGTCGAAGTGATTTCAATAATTCCTGCTTCAAAGTTCCAAAATAGCTTCATGAGGTAGCGCAAAAATAACTATGATTGGCCAATATGACCGGTTCATATTGTACTCAAGGACATCATAAAGCCCTAAAATCCATTTTGAAGGTTGCCATTTATAATGATCATCCACCTTGTTTGTTTAAGGGTTACCATGTTTGGTGATTTATTGTCAATTCAATTCTCAACTGCACTCCAACTCAAAACAATATCTTAATTTTAAGCATCCTATTCAATTGGAAAGTTTCCTCCTTTTTGTGAGATGTGTAAAAAAAAATTAATTTTTAACAGTAAACTTCAAAATCGTTATATGACTTATTGGAGGGGAATCCTGATGCTTGTGAATTGCATTTCAAATTTTAGAGCTAATCATCATCTTAAGTCTTATTATTAAGTCCGTAGTGGAGAGAAGATTCGTGTTAGTGAGATGTGTGGAACAGAAATCGCTGCTAAAGGTGATCTTCAAAGGCATCATATATCATACTGAAGAGAAGTCTATTGTTTGTGAATTCTGGGACCAACATTTCAGAGTTAAATGGAATAATCGGAGGCACTTCTTAGTTCTTAGTGGAGAGAAATTTCATGTTTGTGAATTGTGCGAAAAACGCTTCTCTGCTAAATGTTATCTTTAAAAGCATAATTAAACTCATGCTGTATAGATGCTTATAGTCTATTAAATGTGTAAAAAAGAACATTCTACTTATGATTGACTTTGTAAATATTTACAATTATCTGAGAAATCATTGTGTGATTCTTTTTTTTTATCTCATGTCAATGAATTCAATATTAAGCAATTCAACAAAATGTACTGCTATGCATCATGTTTGTAATCATGAAGAGAAGTCATATCCTTAAGTAATAGCTAAACTAACATTGCTAAATTCATCTTGGGAGACTTTATTTGATTCATCCCATCAAGGCTGCCTTATATAAGACTTTGTTGGGGAGAGGAGGGCTGTTTTTGGTGTACACAAGTGGCATGCCTCTCATGGGTGAGCCAGTTATCTTTCTCTATTTTTATCTGTGTTTTCCAGTTTCCTTTTGTTTTTTCCCTCTTCTATTTATGTAGCTTTTCTAGGCCACAGATAAATAGATATTTTTAAAAAATAGTTTTGAAGCAGCTTGCCTATACCCTGATAAAACTAGTTGATCATCATTTAATTCATCCAAGAAGAAAGCATAATTTCCAGTAATAGCAAAACCTGCAGTAATAGTTCTGTCATGGAGGAGTATGAGGGTTCTTTATCTGTAAAAAATGCAATAAATTCAATGATATTTATAAAATATGCTATAAAAGTTTTGTGTTAAAATATTTGTTTTATAACTTATAATAGAATGAAATGTTGAGCAAATATTATATGTGACAAAAAATATGTTGTGAAATAGATCTAAAAATATTTTTTAACTGGGGTTATAAATTAAATGCATAGTAAATTTAGCAATTTGTTGTTGTTGTTTTGGTAAAGTTTTTATTCTGGTAAATTTTTTTTTTTGTAACCCTATTAAGTGGAAAGTGATGTTCTGCTACATAGATTGCAAGCTTTTTTATTGCTATTTATTTTAAAATTGCAGATGTTTTCTTGAAAAGGACTGGTAGTTTTTAAAATAATTAAAAAGATTGTTGTTTGCACTTGCTTAACACAAAAATCAAATTCTATTTTTTTTTTTTAACATTTCATATAGTAATGAAGTACATTAGTAGCATTTTCACTCATTTTTTTAAGAATTTCACGTTACCCCTACTGACATCTATATGCTATAAAACTAACTAAATTTTGTAGTGGGTATCGTTTGTAACACAAGCAATGCTGGGTTATAAATACAAACTCAGCACTCATTGGGAAAAAGTTTTGCTAGACGAGTAGGGCTCGGCTGCAACCATTAAGGTCAAAAAACTTAGAACGAGCTGAACTTATCTGCGCACACTATTGTGCACCATTCGAATGCAAATTGGGCTCATTCATAACCATTAAAGGGTTAAATTGATGAAGTTTGGTAAGTGGAAATATGTAAACAGAGCTAAAGGAAACTGGTTATTAAACTGTGCCTAGTAGGGGCTCCCCCCCCCAAAATTGTCAATGATAGAATGTAGGAAAATCTTGTAGAATCCATCAAAAGAAAAAAGGGTTTCCTTTGTTTTGATTGTTGGAAAGCATAAGGATGCATGGATCAGATACCTTTTGATTAACCACAATGTCACTCTTAAAGAACCTGATACTGGTGCTCACACAAATGTTGGTGAAGGTCTGTGAAACTCTGTTAAAAAATTGTTGCATTGTACCCATAGGTGTTAAAATCAGTTTGTTTTTTATCTTCAGGAACTTATGTTGCAAAAAAATGCTTCAAACCAATAATCTGTTTTTATGTTCATTAATACAGTTAAAAAGTATTTTATCTATCATAGTAATTAAAATACTTTTTTGAGTGGCAAGAAAAAACATCTACAGAGAATTTCTTTGAAGAGGCTAGTCTTACATTTTTTTTTTTTTTTTTTTACTTATATTATTCTTATTTTCTATCTTTAAAATTTGTATTTTGAATTGCTTGATTTTGATTTGTTGCTATTAAGTGACATATCAGTAATTTGGCAACCTGTTGCAATTTACAATCTGCATAATGTACTTCATGTAAACCAAAATATTATAAGACTCCTATAAAACAATTTTGCCTTGTGTCTATTATTTGTATAAATCAGACTTGTATGGAACATTTTGTATATTCTGGCGGAATGTCTTTTATACCTTCTCTGTTATATCAAAAGTGAGAAGAGTTTTTGTGACCTTTCAAGAGCTTCAGTTGTAAGTTTGTTCTAAATATATATATATATATAGGCAGGGTAATCTTTTTGTGGGATGATATTTCTCTGTGTGTTGAAAATTGTTTATTTTTTGCTTCTGTTATTAATTGTAATACTTTTGCAAAATTTCTGATGAAATATCAATGTTTAATGATCAGTTTTATGTTTCAAAGTAATTTAAAAGACTAATTGTTTGCTTTATTCTTAGTGGGAAAGAAGACATGGAAATGACTTTAGTGCTGAAATTATATAATTGACTGCTATTATATAAATCATTATAAAAGAGAATATTTCTTATATTTACTGGTATTTTTTTTCTAGAGAAAAACCTTTTAGTGGTTATTACAGTCTTGTTGCTATTGTGAAGATGTCATCCTGTCATAGAACTTTGAGTAGTATAGCTGATGCATGTTAAATGAGTATGGGATATCCAAACTTCACATTTATGTGGTGGAGAAATTAGACAGTGGAGTGATGACTTGTATAGTAGACTCATCACTGGATTATAGGTCAGAATTGCAAAATCAGTCATAAATTTCTCCTTGAGTTGCTTTTCATGTGATGTAAGTGTAATCTGTTTCAAAAGTTCAGTATTGAGTAGAAAAATCAACTGCATTTTTCCTAGGAAGATATATGAACAATATTTATGGGGAGAGTACATGCTTATGAAATATTACATTTGTTTTGATAATTCTTTGTAATTATAATTGTAAAATATCGCATATAGAAATATATTTGTAAGTACAGTCTATTTAAGTATGGGCTGACAATTGAATAGTTAAGTTGATAAGTTTTCATTTTGGTACAAATTTTGATTAAAATTTTATAGTTATTGTTAGATGCATTACTATTGCACTATAGAAATAATTTTAATCTAAAACATGCAGATAAGTAATTCAGATTCTCAATTCTGTATTATTACATGCAAAGGATAAACTTGTAATGCATTATGCTATTAAGGGAGCATTTCAAATTCATTTTTTAAAAATTTTATCTACAGGTTTCTGTATTTTACAATTAAATAATAGTATAAGATCAATAGCCATAATTAAATCATCAAAAAGTCACACTTGCATCGAGATATTCAATGTTTTCTTTTGAACTAAACTAAAAAATATTTTTTCTTCTTTCTTGTCTTGCATTTTGTCAAAGATGAATTAGTAAGTGACAATGTTGCTATTGCACTTATTGAGAAACCAAAACTAACTGATCTTTGAATCTCTTAAAGTCAAAATAAAATGTCTTTAAATTTTAGTTATTTTTTTATTAATTTATTATCTTGTAAAATTTACTCAACTTGTATAAAAAGTACTTTCATTGTCATGGAACTTTCAATATCCACAGTAAAGCTCAATAATATTGTCTCAAGTAATCTAAAGCATTAATTATAGTAAACTTTCACACTGGGCAGCTCATTACGTAGTTTTTATTTACCAATTTATATATATATATATATATTGCTTCCAAAACATAACATTCTAATAGAACACCAAACTGTATTAGCAAACATTTATGTTAAAAAATCTATTTTTTCAGCCTACTGAAACAACATTACCAAAATTGTAAACATTGACTCATTAGTATAAATATTTTATGTATATATTAAAATAATGTATTATGATTCTTTCTGTGTTTCTTTTTTGTTTAAATTTGGTATTTGTGCAATATTTTAGTCTTTTTTTCCCCCTTTTAAATACTTCTATATGAAATGAAATAATTTCATTGCTGAAGCAGTTTCTACCCTTTTATTAAAAATAATAATAACTTAACAATATCTGAAATGAAATCAGTTCCCCCCCCCCCCCAAATAGCATTCTGTGTTATTTAAATTTTGAAAATCTATGGCTTTTTATGGTTTTCATTTATTTTATGTATTAATTTTTTGTGAATGAAATTTAATTCAATTGGTACCTAGGCAAATATATTTTTAAATTGGAAAGCCATAAATATACAAATTAAAAATATGGAATAAAATTTAACTCTGGGAGTTTTATGTAATTTATTACCAAAAGGGGGAAATGAGAAGAGGTTTCCATTACTCAGGCTCAATTACTGAAAATTGTTCAATAACATTGATTTTTCTACTAATAAAGCATATCATAAATCTATCAAAAAAAAAAAAAACTGCCATGTGTTAAAATCTCATCGTAAATATTTATTTAAATTTAAACAAAGTTCTAAATTGCTTAACTGGAAGAAATGTACTTTCTTTTTTTTCTAATGTGTGGTGTTTAAATGATATTAATGATATTGTCTTTTCTTATCATTCGGGACACAGTAACTGAGTGGTCATGGTCGCTAGTTTGGTGTCATTGCTCTTTCCATAGAATCCTGTCATTAAAAACCCACTGTGCATCAGTGCTGATGCACATTTAATCTGTTGAGACTCTCTGGTGTTGGAGAGGGAGGTGCTTCTTAGGTGTCCTTATCACTTGACCAAGGTTCAAAATTATGATATTCATCTCCAATAGCCCTTGCTTTGCTTCTAGTGGCTGTATTCACCATTAACTTCCCAGCCTATGAAACCTGGAGTTTAGAAACTGAGGTTCTTTTTTTTTTCACCATTTTGTTTTTAACTCTGGTTACTTAACTGTGCATTCCCTAACCTGCTATAACTGACTGAATCTCATTGGTCAGAATAGACCCCATGACCTTGACTGATTTGTTTACATGGTAGCTGTATACATCTTGTGCACCTTCATTTCGTTTAATATGTTTATTATCATATTTCTGACTTAATTCAATTAAATATATTAGGCAGGAAATAATCTTAATATATTTTTATATATCTTTTGTCTCATTTTCGTTTCATTGTGTTAAAATGTTGCTCACTAAGCTTACTTCTGGCATTTGTATATTTGTGATGTAAGTTTAAAACTATTTTTTGCTCCATAAAGATATATTTTCAAACTGTCAACAATTATTGAGTTGTTTCCATCTTTATGTTTTGATTTAACTTTTTTTTATATTTCAAAATATTGGAAGATTTTTGTTTTATAAATATTGTTATGCATCATCAGACCATTGGTTGATTCCAACATGTAAAAATAAAGGCCTCAATATTTATTCTAGTATTGTAATTATTCTAAACTGTCTGAAAATAAATATGAATAGTTAAAACCATGTCTAAACATTTCTGAATTATAGTATTCTTTGTGTATAAATACTTTTTATTATATAAATATGTTGTAACTTTTATATACTGATTTATGATTTAAAGTATTGTGATTTCGTGTATTGAATTATAGTTTTTTTTTTTTATTTTTATTTTTATTTGTTTTCCAAACAAAATCAAATTAATCATAAGTTGATTATAATTTTTTAAAAAGGACTCAACAGCATTTAAGTAAATGTATTAATCATTTTAAGCTACCTGCGAATAAGTAAATATTCCATATATACTATTTCATATTCAATAATTTTTTAGCATTAAGATTCACCCAAAAACAATTTATGCGTTTTAATGAAAAAGTAAATTTTATAATGAAATTTAATTTTTACTTATGTTGATATAAAATTAAATGCAGAAATTGAAGTTCTGACTATGTAAATAACAGACACATGCCAAAACTTATGTTATTTATTATCAATAATATTATATATATATATATATATATAATTTAAATTTTGAAAAAAAAATCATTAATTTTGAGATATATAAAGACTTCCATTCTATAAATCTTGAATACAGCTTTACAATCTGTTATGCTGTCTTGTCATGCAAAAATGATTCTTGTTTCTTCCGGCAAACACCAGAACATCAGTTTTACTTAGTAAATTTATCTCAGCATAAAGATATTTTTAAAAAATATTATTCATATACTTTTTAAAGTTAATTAAAGAGATGAAATTGTCTAAATAAACATACAAATATCAAGTCCTTTTTGTATTACATAGGAATTATCTTACCTATTAAATATTTATTATCTTCCAGAGTTAAATATTTATTTGTCAGGAAGTCCACTGACTAATAAATATTTAACTCTGAATTTTAATGAATGATTGTGATTGATTAGATTGTAAATAAAATTATTTCCCATCGAATAAAAGGGTTGGATAATATGCATGGCTTAATCCTATAGTGAACATTTATAAGTGTTTTAATGCAATAAAATGAATTATATATAAATATAGTGCTTTTGTCATGTAATGAATACAAAAGAAATTATATTTTTATTCTATGTGAATTAATGTTATAGTTCATGCATGGAATAAAATTTGAATGTACTGCACCAAACATTTATTTAAATTTTTTCAACATTTTTAGGTGACATTATTAAAAAAAAGTCCAATGAATGAAATGTCTGTGTTAAAATTTTAAATATTGTGTAAAAATCTAATTTTATATTACAACACAAAAAAAAAATGTGGTTCCTCCTGGCAAATGATGAATTTAAAATAAGACTTAAAGATGTGAGACACTGGTGATGAAACATCCGCTTAATCAATTACAATATGATGAACAGTATTTGGGACGTGACAGCATAGATGCAAAGTTTAGTTTTTGTTAACGTCGCACTAGAAGCAACACGAGGGCTATTGGCGACGGACCTCGTAATTTTGAACCACGGTCAAGTGACGAGGACGACACCTGAGCTGACCCCCCTCCCTCTCCTAACATCCACGCCAACGGGAGGGGTTCGGGCCCCGAACAGATTTAACGTGCATTAGCTCCGGCTACACGGCGGGTCTTTGGCGGCCAAGGATCGAACTCGCGACTGAACGAAAACCGCCGGCCACTAGTCCACGACCTTGACCACTAGGCTACCGCGGCCTCAGGATGGATGCCAAACTAGACTGTGAAAAAAATTGGTACCAAAGTACACACTAAATTTGTGTTCAAATTAAAACCATGTTCTTTAAGAAAAGTCTATTCTGAAATATCTTTCTCTTATCGTAAAGCATCTGAAATTTACTTTAATTCGTTGAAGGATAATCTGGATCAAAAGCTATTTTTGCCAACATTTTATTCTGAGTGTATAATTTCTTACTTTATAATCACCATATAGTAGTATTGGAAGGAAAAACTGATGTAAAATTCTTCCAATGTAGTGAAAACTTAATATCTCAAATATATATCTTAAAATAACAAGGTATAAAAAATTTAAATTACAATAATTTCTCATTCAATTTAAAACAGTTTAACTTTCACATATGAAGTTAAAAATAAAAAAGAAGTAGAATTCTTGTCGATCATCATTGCTGTGTAGTCGTGTATAAAAAAGTGTAGCAAAGTGGCCCAAAAATCTTAAAATTTTGCATCAATGCCTTTTAAATATTATGGTGTAATTGTATTTAAAAAAATACTTAACAAAGCTTGCATTTATCTTTACTCAAACTTTACATAAAACTTAAACAATCAATATTTTTGTTACATCCTGCAAAAAATAGAAGGTACACACATACAATGGAATACCTTTTTTGACAAATATCCTCAGTATTGTACACAAATATTTACATATATGAAAATCCTTTTTAACACAGATCTGCAATAATTCTTAAAAAGTTATTGAATCATACATTTTTTCAGAATTAAAATCGCTAAATATATGATTACAATGTAACGTTACGAATAGAGGCAATACACAAAAAAAAAATCATTTTCAAAACTGATCAATAACAATTCTCAAGATATAATAGACTCTTTCAGAAAATGTTACATTTCAAATATGCAATCTTTTAAAATTGTATAAGTATTTTCACATTAGTTATTATTCAAATTTTAAAATTTTCAATGTATAAACCAACAAATGTTACGTGACAATTTATACAAACATTAAAAAATAAGTAAGAAAATATTTTAAAAATTTAAACATTTAATCTTATTAAATTAAATTTTAAAAGAACTGCAGTAAAGAAACATTTTTAAATATTAGAAAATATCAGTTAAATTAGGATGTTTTCATAATTATAAAAATAAAATGTCAATATGTGTAAATCAAATAAATTTCAAACCATTATTTTAACTTGTCGTAAGGTTGGTTAGTTTTATCTATGTCGCGCTAGAAGTAACGCGAGGGCTATTGGCAACGGACTTAGTAATTTTGAACCTCTGTCAAGTGACGAGGACGACACCGTAGCTTGTAGATAAAAGAATGATTCGTTACCTTTATGTTACAGCAATCCAAAATTAAGATTTGAACAATTATTTTGAAACAGCTAGACTTAAAAAAGTTGTGTTATAATTTCTCATTTATAACTAAAAAGTAGTATACATTGTAAAATGTAAGTTACTTTAGCTTATGCAGCAAAAAATATTTCAATTGTACCATCTATGTTTACGTGCTTACAGCTCAGTTTAAAATGGCGAGATGGCTTAAGTAATATCAAAGGCTATAGCTAAAGGAATGTGCAGTCGCCCACCGTGTATTCTCATTTCCAACCACTTGTCTGGTTATTTAGTAGCTGGATCGGAGATTGAAAAAGTATCCTCGTAGTATGCTATGACAGCTTTGTTTAGTGAAATTCTTCTCGTGTAAATATGAACTATTGTTATACCGTAATTTTATTGCGGATCGACGGTAAAAAATGGGTCGTTTAGCTGAGTCTTATGAAATGGTGGATTGCAGTTATTTGTTCATTCTTCAACTTCAGTGCCTAATATGGATGCAACACTGGGGGATGATACCATATCACCTGTCTAAAAACAAAAATAATTGATGAACATAGTGATAAGGAAAGGGAAAAGCAAAAATATGACAGCGACTACTTACAAATGTGTGTGTTTTTTTACTGGAAAAGTCTGAGCCACTTTGTGTAATCTAAAACGACGCCCTCGCCAACAAAAGTTTAAAACCATCACTTCTGCATAAACACCTAGAAACAGAATATCTGACACACAAGAATAAACATGTCTAGTGTTTTAAAATAAAATTAGCATATAATAAAAAATGTGTCTTCTTTCTGCCAGCTTCAAACGAAGATATTAAGATCGCCCTTGAGGTATTACGAGTAATTTATAGAATTGGATGATCTGTTTGCACGAATGACGCATAATCAATTACAAAAAAAATATAACGATTTAGAGGCACGGGTAAAAAAGATCAACGAGGTAATTGAATGAACTCATTGCTGTACTCATAAATAAGTATTAACATGTAAGCGTATCCCTGCCGAATTATATACAACTTTAAGTGATACTGTAAATTTTATAAAATCGAGTGCTGTAACCTCCTCAGTCACAGCGTCGTCTGTAGGAAACACTAAACAACACTTTCAAAAAATGCCGCCAAGTTAAATAAAAGGCGTCATTGGTACTCAGAATTAGTTAATTTTCTTGTTATTAGATGGTATTTCTGAAAAAAATAAAAAAAAAAATGATTTGTAGTGAACATTTTGCATTCGCATCTTATTTATGGCAAAATGAAAAAAAGTATTTTCCGAGAGAAAGAAAATCATACGCTTGCGCTTCGCTAAGTTTTCATATTTTTTATTATTTGTGTAGTAAAAAATTATTAAATACACTATTGAATTCCTTAAACTTGCATTTTATATAACATTATTAATTTCTTACTCAAATCTTCCCTCTTCTGATTTAGAACGCAGTGTCGCCTGTAAGAGACATTGGCTATCGAAATCACTCGATTTGAAACCATAATTAAGGAATTTATTTCCGCTCGGAATGATATACTTTAATTGCTAACTAAATTCACCAAATGTAGATATTTAAAGGATACAGGAAAGAATCTGTCAGAAAATGAAATGAAGCTTAATTAGTGATCACTATAATTATGTCTAATTTAAAATTTCCTGGAATTCGAATGTATTGAGCAGAAAAAAACTATAACTCCCTTACATTTTTTTGGAAATCACGAGTTTTGAATAATAAACAACTTAAAATTGAGGATTATTTAATAGTATAAGATAAGAGAGAGAGTGGGGGAAACGAATGATAAATTTTGGAAATTAGGATTCTTCTGCAAACAGTTCGGACAGGAAAATTTTGTGATTCAAATTTTACATTGTGCTCATTTTACATTATTCTCATTGTGCTAATTATAATGAATTACTCATTAAATTAGAATTAAAGAAATATTTTAAATTAAAATTATGATGTCACTTTGTCCCAATGTCTTCTCCAGGAGACACGTAATTTCTCAAAAATAAAAATTAAAATAATTTTAACATTTTTTCAGTACTCTTTCATGTATTTAGAACCGATTGATACAAATTATTCTAAAATTTATGATTCAAAGTTGACCTTGGGTCTGAGGAGGATAAGCTGACGTCTGTTCTATGCACTTTGTTAGGACTTGGAAAGTCCTTACGGTTCTTTACTACTTCACTCAGAAGTTAGATGACTTTCCCGTGGTAAAGCTTTAAACTGCAGTCTGAAATTCGAACATTTTTTATTGATCACTCATTTCATTTGTCCTCTTGTATAACTGGTATTCTTTGGCTAAAAGGCTATCTGACATCTTTTGTAAATTAAATGAATTAAATCTGTTATTATGAGTCTCTGGCGTCACTATTTTCAGTGTACAATGGTTTAATTGAAGCCATGATTAAAAAATTATTTAATGTTTCCTGATGAATGAGCACGAATTTTTTGGTTCTCTCAGAAGCTTTTTTATCAGAAAATTCAATTAAACTTGATGAAATTATTAAATGGATTATTTGTAAACATCTGAAATACCTTTCAATTGAATTCCGATGACTATTTTCCTAAAAGACGCAATATATACCTGTCAAACGACTGGATACGTAATCTTTTTCAAAGAAATGTAAGTTTAGAGACCACTTTATTTTTCTGAAAAATGCGAAACTCATTGTGTTACCTTGTGACAATTCTCCAAAATCTATTTTACCAAGATCACTGAGTAAATGATTTCTGACTCAGTGTACAAATGAATATACTGTTTTGTCAAAAAAAAAAAAAAAAAACGTTTTCATTATCCTTGTGTACAACATATCTGTGTGAGAAAGGACTTTCAGAATATACTTAGCCGAAAGATAAATACAGAAACAAATAAATCCATAACCTGATCTAAAACTGAAATTGTCAGGCATGAAGTAAAAAGTAGAAGAAAGTTAAACTCTTTCAAAAGAATTATAGATAAGAATTCAAATTTTTTTAAAAAAAAAAGAAACAGGAATTTAACCTACCATTGAACAACAAATATTCTGAGCTCTCTGATGAAGATTCAGACATCGAGAGAAATAATGATTTCATCTCTGATATAGATGATATCAATTCTCAAGCAGTTAGTAGAGGTAAAACTAAAAATAAAAAAAGTAATAATACTGACGAATACGACTTAGAATTCTCCGACGTATTGAAAGAGGAAGCTAAAAAAAAAAACCTCCCCCAATTATCTTATCTACTGTTGACGAGCCGAAAGCAACTCTTGAAAATATGACGAAATGTGAGTTCAAAGGCGACTTTAAAGAAATAGTTTAAAAAATCCCCCCCCCCCTACAGTTGAAGTATTCAGAACAATTCAAAACCATGTTCAAGAGAGTAAATTAGATAGAAAAATGTTTACTAGATACATTTCACATTTTATACAAATATCAGCTCCAAGTAAGTAAAAAATATTACTACAATAAGACATACCTATCAGGTACTTATTCGTTGAAAATTTTATTTAATTCGTTCTATTAGATTTTACTAACAATTACAATAGATTTGTAGATTGTGTTTAGAGATAATAAAATTACTTACCTACTATGATTGTACGTTTTTCAAAAGACTACGTCACACTTTTACTATCTTAATGACATATGCGAGATTGACACCATTTTAATCTCAACATAACATGAAATTTGCAATAACGTTTTCCACTTTCAAAAGTATTACATCTCCCACAAAACTGGAGAATTCAAATATTCTAACTTAATACATGATGAGCAATTTCATTATTTATCAGAACATTTCTGGATTTTAAGAATTTTGAACTGGTTACTCTCGTAATTTTCTGGACAAAAAAAATCAGATGCAATAAATTAATATTTATCCTTGTGAGCCATTAACCAATATAGAAAATAAAAAATGGTAATTCATACTCACCAAAAATAATGTTGTATACATGCATCCCTTCAAGAAAGTGTCTTTTCTCAGTTCATTTGTTAACCTTTTAATTCTATTTTAACTCCGAAAATTCCCTTACTCCTGATATTCTTGTATATGTGCAAATTAAATCGACCGACATATATAATCAAGAAAAATGACACAATAACCTCATTCTCAAATCCGCGAGAAAAAAAAAGAGCGCACTTAAAACCAAATAGGCTAAGATTATTGATAATAGTTTAAAACTACTATTTAAGAATTCATACAAAAGCGAAATACACTTTATAACAAAAAAAAAAAAAAAAAACGACGCACCAAAAAGAAGCTGCCCAATTGTAATGAAATTTCGTACGCAAAGATATTTGGATCGGACATGCAAATTAAAATTTGGTGTACAATAAATGAATAGTGGTATCTACAGCTCATAGGAACTGTACACTCAGCAGATGTATAAGAAGCGATTCTTAATTTGATGTTCAAATTTTGTGTTGCATTGCGATTTTGCATACCTTTCAACGACTGAAAAAAATACTTCGCCGCACGATTTGAGATCATTCTGAGCAACTGTCGGAGTTTGAAAGAGGTCGTATCATTGGATCGAAAAAGGCAGGTTGGGCAAATCGCTCGTCATATGGGTCGAAGGGATGTGGCAATTAGAAGAGGCTGGCAAGAATGGGTGGGCAATGGCAGATCTCAGCATCATGATGGTAGTGGTCACAGCAGATTGGGAGGACAGAATGTTTGTCAGATCAGCTATCACAGCGTTTGATTCGTCGTTATCAACTTCAGACATGCATCCCGCACTCGAGTGTCCACCATGACAATTCACAGACGGTTGATAGAGTGAAATCTACGACCGCTACGCCTCCTGAAACTCCCGCCTGCACACTGTCGAGCCAAATTAAAGTGGTGCTTGGCTCGATCAGGTTGGAATGATGCTGACTGGGGACGCTTAGTGTTTAGCGATGAATACCGCTTCTAACTGTGTCCTGACGATCATCGAAGACGTGTGTGGAGACGCCCAGGACAGCGTGTTCATCCCTTCTCTATTGCACATCACACAGACCCTCAACCAGGAGTTATGGTCTGAAGTGCCATTTCTTTTTATATCTGGACCCCTTTGGTCATCGTTAGAGGCACACTTACAGAACAGTGGTACGTCTACGACATTCCGAGTCCTATTTTTCTACCGTTCCTTTTGCCTTTTTTTTTACCAGGCCTTATTTTTCAGCAAGATAATGCCAGACCACATATGGTACAAGTTGCTATGAACTGTCTTACAGCTCGTCAAACACTTCCTTGTCCAACCAGATATCTCTTCAGTCGAGCATGCCTGGGATATGATGTGAAGGCGACTGCATCTAACAGGGAATGTTGATGATCTGGCCCAACAGTTGGAGCAAATTTGGCAAGAAATACCATAGGAGACCCTCAGGGAGCTTTATCACTCTATGCCACGTAATGAGGAAGCTTGCTTCTAGGTTAGAGGTGGGTCAACACCTTAAAGAGCTCGTTACTTTGTAACTCTGAAATAAATCATTCAATTTTTTTTCTTTTTTGAAGTTTTGATCATTTTCTATTCTGTTCATAATTTTCCTTTCCGCCAATTTTTGTCTCCATCGGACAACTCATTCTTGGCAAATCATTTTTTTTTTTGTTATGGAGTGTAGATAATCGCATAGCAAAAGCTACATAATCAATGATATTTTAAGAATCTGAAATAGACGAATAGAAAATATAATTTAAATTACAGATATTAATATGGTATTACATATAATTAGCAAATCTTTTATGTACCATCACATAACCCTATCACGAGGTCCTATCACAGAATGAATCCGTTTGGATAAAGAATACAGTGAACGATTAACTTGGCGATCTTCAAACAAGGACAAAAAGAAACTATATCAACTATATCATCATTGCCACTAGAAAGAAGGAGAATCTTTTTTCCTACTATGTTCCTATTTCCTGTATCGTCCATTCCTTGGAGTTCTATTCTAGATAACTTTTTATTGTTTCATCCTCGCCATATACAATCAAGCAATCAATTGACTGTTTTGATTTTTTTTCTGTGAAAATGAAACAATGAGTCGACAAGTGTTAAATTAATTAGATTTTTTTCCCCCTTCACATACATTGTCAATGACGGGAGATTTTTCCCTAAGTATTTGAAGAATTAGATATCTACAGCTTTAACCATGCTGAGAGCAGAAAAATTACGAAATACGTTAGAAAAGAGTAAGTCACCAAAGAATCTGTCGGAGTTTCACACAGGAACGAATTTTACTTAAATATTTCATATTCATTCAAATGCTAAAAATTTTTCTTATCACCTGATCTATAAGGAGGCTTTTTTTTTGAAAACAAAATTGTGAAACATATTGCGAGGGATATAATTACAGTTTAAGGGATTTATTTATATGTATGCCAACTGGTAGAAATGTCTCATGTTTGTGAATTGTGTGGAAAAAACTTAAGTACCAAATCTAATCTTCAAACACATCAATTAATTCACTTAGGAATCAAGCCATATGTCTGTGAGATATGTAGCAAAGACTTCAGTCAAAAGCACAGTCTTCAAACGCATCAGTTAATTCATTCTACAATCAAGCCTCATGTTTGCAACATATGTGGCAAAGGTTTCAATCATGAATGTAGTCTTCAAACGCATCAGTTGAGACACCATTCTTCAAACAAATCATATGTTTGCAAGGTGTGTGACAAAAGCTTCTTTACAAAACGCAATCTGCATGAACATCTTTTATATCATACTGGAGAAAAGCCTCATGTTTGTGAGTGGTGTGGTCAAGGTTTCAGTGCTAAAAATGATATACATATACATTATCTGTCTCATACTGAAGACAAGCCTTCTACCTGCAACATGGGTGACAAAGACTTCAAAAGAAAGTTACTTCTACCAATAAATCATTCCATTCATACTGAAGGGAAACCTCATGCTTGTGAATTATGTGGGGAAACCTTCACTACAGAAAGTTGTCTTCATAATCATCATTTAACTCATACTGGAGGGAAGCCTTATGCTTGTGAATTATGTGGGAAAACTTTCACTGCTAAAAGTGCTCTTCGAATCCATCATTTAACTCATACTGGAGAGAAGCCTCATGTTTGTGAGTTTTGTGGCAGAAATTTCAGAATGAAAGGTGATCTTCAAAGACATTACTTAGTTCATAGTGGAGAGAAGCCACATGTTTGTGAATTATGTGGCAGAGGTTTCAGTCAAAAAACTAGTCTTCAAAAGCATCGCTTAACTCATACTGGAGAGAGGCCGCATGTTTGTGAATTATGTGGAAAAGGCTTCATTACTGCAGTTGACCTTCGAAAGCATCATTTGACTCATACTGGAGAAAAGCCTCATGTCTGTGAATTGTGTGGGAAAGGCTGTACTACTATAAATGACCTTCGAAAACATCGTTTCACTCATACAGCAGAGAGACCTCATGTCTGTGAGTTATGTGGCAAACAGTACAGAATGAAAGCTGATCTTCGAATACATTATTTAGCGCATAGTGGAGAAAAACCTCATGTTTGCGAGTTCTGTAGCAAAAGCTACCGCACTAAAAAAGGACTTAGAGCACACCACCTGACTCATACTGGAGAGAAACCACATGCCTGTGAATTTTGTGGGAAAGGATTCATAACTAAAGGTGATCTTCTCAAGCATCGTGTAATTCATAGTGGAGAAAGACCTCATGTATGTGAAGTGTGTGGCAAAGACTTTATTTTTCGATATAAACTTCAAAGGCATCTCACAATTCATAATAAAAAGTAGAACTCATTTTAGGAATTGTATAATAATAGTTTTTGTAGTAAATTTTTCCTTTGAAGACATTGTATGACTCATTTAAATGATTTGCACATTTGTGTTTATTTAGTAAAAAGCAGGTTCGTAACCCTAACAAATGGTAAAAATTTTTTTTTACTTATAAGCCTCGAGGGAAAGGAGTGTTAAAATTGTTTTGAAGACTTAACTTATATATAAAGAAAATATTATGCTCTTGTACTAAAAACATTTCAATTATAAGCTTTTTCACAGAAAAACATCTTGAATCTGTAGAATAGTCTCTTATTTCTCTCAAGTGTTATTTCTCATTCTTTCTGTATATATTAAAATTTTTTAATTTATTATTGCTGCTGCTATTAGTCATTTTATTTTTCTCTTGTTATATATGTATTTTTTGTGAAATTGTTGATGCAATGCTTAAGTTTGTTTTTTTTTTTTTTTTTTTCCTATATAAAGTTATGTTTCATCATACTTAGGGTACTAGTAGACTGTTTCTTTTCTTAGAAAGATAAAATCACATGAAATATTTGATTTTCATAATCTAGTTTTGAAAATTCAATATCAAAATTCTTTTAAATATTTAGAAGGATGAAAGCTTTTAATATTGCTACATATAATGAAAGAGGAAAATTGCTTATGTATTAAAAATTTGTAATATTATTCAAAACTTAAAATTTTATTTCTAAGTCCTGTTATGAGGGTTTTGCATCTGATAATTCATGACAGTTAATGCTAATTGGTGATAACATATTGATATATTCTGAAAAACACTATGGTGTAAATGTTTTGTTGAAATACTTTAGTACAGAGACATTCCATTTTGTCTATTCTAATAGTAAAATTACTCAGTTTATGTATTAAAATTTATATTCTGCGCTAGATTTATTAGTACTGTTCTAGAAAATAAAATATTAACATCTGCAGGTGGATTTTAGTAAATTAGATTTTTCTTATCTGTACCAGTAGAAGCAAAAGCTAAATTTGCACCCTCGCAACACAAAAAGAATTAACTTACTATATTCTAATTTGTTAAATGGAATATTTTACATGAATTAAATATTTTAAAAATACTTTTATTTTTACCTAAATGTTATAATTACTTATCAATGCAAATGAATGAATTCTGTTGTTTAGGTTATAAAATATTTACCTATAAAATGATGTTACTGCCTTTATGGTTCCAACATAAACTTTAAAGAGTCCTATTAAATTCATAAAATTCATTCTAACATAACTAAAAGGCACTATAGACCCACTGTATAGCTGGGCTGATGCACGTCAAACCTGTCAAGGCTCTAAGTCCTCCTGTTGGTATGGTGTGAAAGTTTGGAGAAAGAGAGATACCAGCTCAGGTGTCATCCTTGTCACTTGACCAAGGTTCAAAATTACAAGATCCATCGCCAATTGCCTTCATGTTGCTTCTCCATGATACATTAATAAAACCAATCAAACTTTAACTTAACAGAAATTAACTTCCTTTTCATATTAATGAGTCTGAGGCTGCTTAGTGTTGAAAAAAGGCCTCTATTTACTTTTTAAAATGAAAATCACTTAGGTCTTATACCTCTAGTTTTAAATAATTTTTATATTCAATTGCAGCAGTTTCTTTAATGTTTTTTATTTTATTATAACTAACTTATTTGTCTGAACTAATGTATTCTATTCTAATGTAGAAGTTATTTCTGATGTAATGGAATTCCCTATCTTTATTAAAAAGCCAATATTTCTTCATTTAGTAAGAGTTTTATATACTATTTCATATTTTGTGGTTATGGTATGTCATGGTCACGAGCTCATGGTCAGCATTGTTTTTGTCGAGTCATGGATTTGAGTCCTGTGTGACTAAAGATACACCATGTAGTGAAGCTGCATGCTAAATTTGTCAAAGCTATGAGTCTTCCTTTTGGTGTGTTAGTTTGGACAGGAAATTGCCACTCTAGTGTGATCATTGTCATTTGTCTGAAGTTTAAAATTACAAGTACTGTTGCATATAACTTTTGTGTTGCTTTAAGTGTGACATTAATAAACAATCACTAATTTCAAATTACATACCTTTAAAGTAAATATAACTACAGAATACCAACTTATTTCAATACATATTTATAATATAAAATTTCTATTGCTGCATTATATAAATAAATTTAATACAAACTTACAAAAGTTTTGTTTTATCCAAAATTTGTACTCGTCTATACAAATATTTGATTACTTTTGCTTTTTTTTACACTCTAAAATGTGAATAACTTTCTAGAAATTTGTATTAATGTATGTATTCTTGATTATATTAATGAAGTTCTATTTTTGTTTGTTTTTTTAAATTTATTGAATTATACAAGTTGAGACTCAAGAAGTTGAAACAAACTGATGAATAGAAAAAACAGATCCTGTGGCATTAATTTATTTGTGTATTTTATTTTCTTGGCTAGTTTTGGAGTAGAGACAAAATCTCATTTGATCAAAATATAATAAAAGCATGCCAATACTAATATTCAAGATTAATGCATATAATGTTTTTTCATTGGTTGAATAATTTCTTAAAAAAACTTTTTTTTGTTTGTCTCCTTTCTTCATCTTCTCTTGAAAATAATTGTATAACTCCTTTAAACTCTGTGGCTATAAGAATTAAAAAAAAATGATTTTAATCATATTTACTACAAAATTAATAATATTTCAAACCTGTTTAAATTTTACCTTGGTTTGTTACAACTAAAGTTTTTACATTAGTCATTTATATTGATATTTTTTGTAACTATTGGACGAATCTACAGTTTTCTTGATGAAAGAAATCACAGCAGAGTAATAAATCTAACTGAATTTTAAAATGATTAAAAAAGAGGATAATAGCCTTTGTAGCCTTATATTCCATTAAATCAATTGATCAATCAAAACATTAAAATAGTACCTATAGTGATATCATTCATTTAGGGCTCAAATTTTATACTTTATGTTCGGGTTTTAATTCATCAAAATAATAAAAAATATCTCTCCAGATAATAATAAAATAAAAGCAATGTTTATTTTTTATAACTTTTTGTGGATCTGAATCAGGAAAATTTAAAGGGAATTCTTTGATCTAAAAAATCCTTCTGTTTGAATAAATACAATCTATTTCTAGTAAACTGCTGGAAATTAGGCTTGTAGACATGATATTGAGCAAAAATAAAAATGATTAGTTTAATTTATTTATGCTAACAAACTTTTCTCTAGACTGCTTCAAAATCTTCGTATGATTTTTGAATACATGTTTCATTCAGACAGTCATGTGTTTTATCATTTCAATTCCTGGCATTTTTTTTATATCAAAAGCTATATTTTTATTTTCCTTTCTTCAAAATCTGTTTGGCTTTTTATTTGATTTCCAAAAAAATTATGATCTCTTTCCTCACTGTTTTTTTATGTGAAATACAGCTCTGTTGGTTTATATTCAAATTTATTTTTTAATTATGAATTAATAAATATACTAAAAGAAGTTTTTGAAAAGAAGGATTGACTTGTAACAAGTCTATTAATACTATTATCTTTTTTCTATGAAATTTAGTTTTTCTGGAAAGGCAACAAAAAGATTGTTGTTGGGGAAAACGAGATCGAACTCATTGAAGAGTAATGTTGAATGGTTTTGAAAGTTTAATTCCCTTTTTGAAAAGCAAAGGTAAGATGTAAAAGATATCTTAATCTATCCATCAATTTACAGTACTTGATTGCCCTAAATACTGGAAACACAGGATATTTTCTGAAATAGTTTCTTATAACAAATAATATCATTGATTCTTATGAAATTCGTTTCTAAGTCGTCTAATAAGAAATTTGAGGGGGGGGGGGGAAACGGTAAACCCACTTTTTTTTCTTCCCAAACCCACCGTTTGGGGAAGAAAAATCTGAAATTTGGTTTCTTCAGGTTGTAACTCAATCTCTCATGATATTATTACCCAAAATCAAATTTAATTTAATTATGTTTTCGTATAATTAGTTCTAAAATTAATGGAAAATATTCGGTATATTCTCGAAATTGAGAGCGGAATGATAAATATTTGATTGCGAATTATACCCTGTAAAAGTACTTCTATAATCCCGCACTTCACCTTTCCTTCCTGCCAGTATAATTCGGCGTCTTTACTCAGTCTTTTTGCGGTATCCTAGTGGTTATGGTCATGAACACGAAACATGCGGGCTCGAGTCCTGATGCCATTAATTCCCTCCGTGTTGTGGGGCTTATGTACGTTAAATCTATCGAGGCTCGATGTCTTCCACATTGGCGTGGTGTAGCAGTTTGAAGAGGTTCAAAACCGTCACCGATTATCTGGATTAATAAGGAATTAATTTCCACTAGTAGGCCAGTTTTAGTCGTTTCGTGTGTTTGACATTTTATTTATGTGTACTGTATTATATTTTATATAATACCCAGCTTTCATTGTTTGCATGCATTATTATTAGTGATTTTCCAGTAATCCAGAGAATGAATTTCTGGCTCGATATCTGCTAAATTATTCAGAGAGTACTGTATTTTTAAAGGAAGGTAGGAAAAGTTTTAGCAAAAAATTGTTCACAAAAATTTATCTCTTCGACATGAAACCTAACTAATATATATTACGCGATTGCTCAGCTGGACGAATTAAGTTTCGTGAACCTTGTGGCGTTGCAAATTGCCTGAATTATTTTAAACGATTTTGATTATAAACAATGGGAATTTGGATAATTTGTCGATAACGGCTGAGAAAATTTACGAAATGAACGCTACAAAAACAAAAAAAAAAAAAAAGTTTATCCTGCTGCTGATGATTTTGTAATGGTAATGAATACAATACTTGACAAAATTTCTAAAACGGAAAAATAGATTTTTATGAATTAAATATTCACACCGACATTCTAAGAAGTAAATTTCTATAATTTGGGTTTAATTGAAACTGGAGTCGAAGTCAATAAAGCAACTGATGTAATCTCAATTTTTATTACTAACTTTTTAAATTTGGTGATCAATGTTATCCTAATAAATGCAAAGTTCCATGCAGCTGGTAGCAATCGAAAAATTCTAAACAAAAGTAAATTGTAAGCATTGCTGCGGACGAATCGAAAGATAGCCTTAATTACTATTTATTTGTTATGGGTAAGGGAAAAACAGGCATGCGCTTTTTTTGTAGACAGTGGATGCGATATATCAGTTATTCTTGCATCAACAAAGCATAGAATATAAAATTCTTATGAATTGTTTTGAGCAATTATGCCTTATTTTGGTTTCGAAAGGTTTACGCTAAATTTAAGTCTACGTTGATTCAATTTCTTCCTTCTTGTGATAGCTGAAGTAGATCGGGATATTTTAGGCATGGATTTTTTGAGTTTAGTTGCTTATTAATATGCATAATAGAAAGTTAATTTACGGCGTTAAAAACTGGACTGTTTGAAGCCTTGTTATATGTATATCATTGCCATTAGTATAAGTACAACTGAAAACAATTCACGGTATGCAGATTAGTTGTTATAGTCTTAACAAACTTCAATTTGATAATTTTTTATTCGAAACTCAATGTAATACATTATACAGCCATGAATAAATTTCCTGTTTTTTTTTTAAAGTTCGATAGTTAAATTCTAATAAAAATTCGCCTAGCAGGAATTTCAGTTTATGCTCGATAACGATATAATTATATCTTCAAAGTCTCTCTGGGCCAGTCCATTTCATTTGGTTCTCAAGAAAAATGACCATGAGGAGACTAAAAACACTTAAATATTCAAACGATTCCTGCCCGTTATTCTGTATTGTGATAGATAACATTCAACATGTATTAATACACACACAAAAATATTTTAAAAAATTGATATGTTTAAATCTTACTCTCATATTCCAACTGAGGAAGATGACAAACAAAGAGATATCAATAATAACATTTAAGTTGTACGAGCAGGGACGTTTTAAGACTTCTTGAAGCCCTGGGCCCTTATGAAAAAATGGGCTCAGTTGCGACCCTTTAAGCTAATTTAATGTATATACATGAACAGTTCAATGAAAGCAATCCTTAGTAAAATGAGGTCTTATGTGTGTAATCGTTTTCTACATTTTAAATTTGTAAAATAATTAATTATGTCTTCAAAATGAATTGTTAATAATATGTCATTTTCAATACTCATCAAGTTTAAATTACTCAAACGTGATTGAGTCATACGATTTCTCAATTCATTTTTGACCAGTTTGAGTTTTGAAAAGGAACGCTCACCACTCGCGTTAGTAATCATCATTTATAAGAAAATTCTCATTATTATTTCAATATTGGGAGACATTGTGAATTGTCTTTCATTATACATGTAATGCATAGAGTGTGTTGATCCCAATTCCAGCCCCCCCCCTCCCATCTTACAACTGTTCTTCATCTTCATTTGCATTTGTAGAATCATATTTTTATTAATCTTTCTCTTTGCTTTTTCTTCAGCTTTTCGCCATCAATTATCATATACGACTTAGAATGTTTACATTCCAAGTTCAGTTCCTCTCCATTAATGCCTTTATGGTAAAATTTTGATATTTTCTCGCATGCTATTTTAATTTCTGTCTTATCCAAATTAGAAATAATTTCAAAAAATCCAAACATTTCAAAAAGCTCCTCATATTTTTTATTACTCTTTAGTATATTGTAAATAAGAAAATCGATTAATGGTAGAAAGGTTTCTATTTTGAATTTTTGGCTGTGGCTGTTTTCAAACGTTGTGCCGGTGTCTCTATTTTCTTCAAGGAAAATTACCCTAACAATGCGTTGTCTTACACGCTTGTGAACACTTTGATATTCCTTTATAAAGGATACTTCCTTGGCTTTTGATTCAGAATAGTCAAAAGAATCTCTTTTGGCTTTTATGTATATCATTAACGGTTTTGATAATTTTACTCCTTTCAACAAACCCATATTTTTATTCTGGAGAAATATATTTACTTTGTCAATGCGTATCAAAATCTTATTCCAAAGGATAGTTAAAAAAGCAGTTTCTAATTCATTCATCTTAATTTTTAATTTGTCAGCAGAAAGTCGAGTATCCGCTGCCTGTAATTCATAATTAATTAAGTAATCCAAGCTCACTCATGACAATTTCTGAATATCAGAAGCTTTAAGCCTTAATTGTATCTGTGCATGCTGACCAATGTGTTTTTGATTAGGATTTTCAGTTCATATTTATTTCTGTCCCAGCTCACAAATTTAATGTTAGTATATTCCAACGATGGGTTGACGATGAGAAAAATTATAAAGATTTTGGACAAAATCGAAATAAATTGTTACATTATAGTTACATTCTACTGCTTGGACGCCAATTAAATTCAAGGAATATCCTGCACATGTTACGTATATAGCGTATTTATTTTTTTCTTCAAGTCGGGATTGCAATCCTAATATTTCCCTGACAAATTCGAGGCATTGTCGTATGACTGACCTCTACAATCACTAAGGAAAATGTTGTTATTTTCCATAAAGGAAACCACAATATCCGTCAGATAATCTGCAGTATGTCCATTAATATTAATAAATTGCAAAAATCTCTCAATAGGTGCACCATTTCGGACATACTGTAAAATAAAAGTTAGTTGGTCAGCATGAGTCATATCTGGGATAGAATCAATGGAAATAGAATAATATTTAGCTTTCTATATTTCATTGACGATAGTGTCTAAGACATTTGACGCCATGACTTCAATGAATCCATCAGAAATTGTAGCAAATAGATAAGAAGGATCACCTTTACCAGAATTGCCGTGCTTTTTAATATATTCATTTAAAAATGGATCAAACTTACTTAGAAATTCTAAAATGCCTAAATAATTTCCGTTATTTACTGAACCTATAGTTTTATTTTCCACTCTGAAAGGCAGTTCTCTTGATGCTAAGAATTTTGTAATAACCACTATTCTCTTTAGCACTTCTTTCCAATATTGACGTTCATCATTGAATTGTTTAATAAGTTGGTTGTCTACACGACTGGATAACTGTAATCGACTGTGGTAGTTCATCATACACTTTCTATCTTCAGGTGTGTTTTCATGCTGTGAAATAGCTGTATTTGCATGCTTCTAGTAATTGAATCCACTACTACTGAATGTAGAGTTAGTATACGGAAATAATTTACATACATAACCGTATATCTTTCCTTGTGACGGAGAATATACTAGCCATTCATAGTCTACAACCTTATCATTGCATAATTCTTTTTTTAACAACATCGTAGACAGGTAACTTGTTTTAGTGCTATCATTTGTCTCGTTGTATATACGTGCTGATTTTTCAAAATCATTATGTTTGTTGGAACAAATAGATGACCATTCTCAAACCAGTGAGATTGTAAATTCTAGTCAATATATGAAGGCCACATCCCTGGATTTGTACTTGCATTGAAAATATTTAAAATGTCATCAGTTATTGTACTTATTTCAATAGGTCTTATAGTACATTCTAGAATACTTAAATAGTCGGTTCCCCCTACCCTTCAACTTCAGGTACATTATTGGATATAGTGATAAAAGTGGTAGAGATAGATGTAGATGGAAGAATTTGTATTAAAGAAAAAATGGATGAGTTTCGGTAATTTATCAATAGATTCCTGCTTTTCCTTCGATTTTTTGCGTTTCGCAGCCCCACTTTCAAAACGTTTCATTCTGACTTACCCTGAATCTGGGATAATTAAAATAAAGCAGTTGTGAAATTTGATAGAAATTGTAGAAAGTAAAGTATTGTGGGGGCTTAAAATAAGTATTTTTATAACTTTGCTACAACAGCGATTAAATATTTATTTTACATTTATTCGTTCTTAAATCTACTGAAATATCAGCACCACAAAAGGTTTATCCTAATTTTGTTCAAGAGATTACATAAAGAATTTCACCAATGCAGCACGAAAACAATAACCAAGATATTTCTAAAATGACAATGATGTTGCAGTCTAGCGCAAACGTATATGTATACAGTCAGAAAATGACAACGAATAAAATCTTTTTGTCTAACTTATATTATATTGCCTAATTTTTTTGTGTGGTATGTCGTTCTCCCTTTTTAAAGGATATTTTACTTTGCTAGCTTAGGTTTACAAAAAATACTTATTTTCACATTCAACTGTCAACATTTTTATAAAAACGAAAGGATATAGAAACTATTTTCATCTCAAATGATATCGGTCCACAAAGAAAGAGAATAAATGCAACTTTAAATGATGAAATAGATATTGCCATGTAGAAATGGTTTATAGAAAGACGGTA
Source organism: Nephila pilipes (assembly GCA_019974015.1). NCBI lineage: Eukaryota > Metazoa > Arthropoda > Arachnida > Araneae > Nephilidae > Nephila > Nephila pilipes. The sequence continues at coordinate 38,031 of BMAW01047403.1, forward strand.
TTTGAAAGTACTTTTAAATGAGCTAATTACTTGCGAGCAAGCCAGAAAATTAGCGTGTATGATGAGGAATTGAGTTTTCAAAGCAAGCAATGGATGGCTAACAAGGTTTCGAGACCGACATGGGGTATCTGTCCACAGATAACACGGTGAAGAGAAAGCAGGGCCACTGAAGAACGTACGCATATGACGTCAGAGAGAAATATGTAAAATTTTCGAAAAAAATGCCGGTGGTAATGTCAATAAATCAGATTAGACGGGGCTATTTTCCCTCAAGTTATCTGAAAGAACATTAGCTTTCAAAGGAGAAACCTGTAAAGGGAGTGAGAAATCCAAACAAAGGTTAACAGTATTGCTGTGTACAAATATGTAGGGAAAGGATAGATCAAAATCTCTTGTAATTGGAAGATCCTTGAAGTCACGATATTTTAAAAACATTAAGAGCATGCCAGTAGACAACATTGCGAACAAGTGAACTTGGATGACTTCAAAAATATTTAGTGAAGGGTTATTAAAACTAGGTAAAGACATGAAATCGAGAAAGAAAATATTTCTCTTTTTATTGACAACAGATCTGAGCATTAACCATTCTAAAATTGAAAGTATAGAAGTTTACTTATTTTCACCAAACACTACTATAGCTCTATATAACCCCTCGATAAGGGCTTTATAAAATGCTTCAAAGGTTATTACAGAAAGCGATTAGGGGATAAAAGGATTTTTAATATTGATCAAAAGCACACGGTGCCTTTTACTGTTGCTGTAAAAGAAAATGGGTTGAAGGAATTTGGTGAGAAATGAAGCTACAATCCAGATCTAATTGTTAGAAAAAAGTTGGTTTTATTCAATATGACGAAGATAGTCAAAATAATACTTCTTGCAGATATTCTGAGGAGGAAAATTCTACAGGTCCTCAAAATTCCTTGTGCGGTTACAAAGATAAAGTTAGAAAAAAGTTTAAGTATCTCTTCATGACTATTTAAATGTCGATGAGGAAATACAGATCTTTTTGGAACAACAGATGAAGGCATTTTTTCTGAAATAAGAAGTGATAATACTGAAATACAAGAATATGAAGATAATGATGATGTAAATGAAAAGGATGATTCGATTACGGTAAAGCCAAACTTATCTCCTTGAGAAGCATGTACTCAATTGATGCTTTTCATGACTTTATTTCCAGCTTACCTAATGCAGCAGAGGAGCATCTAAATTCCTTAGTTAAACTTCGTTCTTTTTGCAAGATATTTATTCAGTATAACTCAATAAAAACAATAAACTAAAAATAAATAATGATTTCATTTCGCAGAATTCTAAATAAATAAGGATTAATTAACAGCTTTGTGTTTTCATTTATTTATACTATCTAATATATATATACAGAAAACATTTTGGGATTTTATTTATTTAGGCCTTAAATATTTATTATTTAAATATGCGATAAACATTTATAGGCTATGGCATTGTCAGAATCCTAGACAAGGGTACGGCACTAAAACTTTGTGTGGGAGGAAAAAGCTGTAAAAGTTTCTCAACTCATTGTTGTTCTCACTGAAAATTCTCATTGTTGTTCTCACTCCATTTAATATATATCATTATTTGTGTTAACGTGAAAGGGGTGCTGAATGAAAGTAGAGTATTCTTGGTGAGGCTACTGGATATAAAGAACAAAATTCTTTTCATTCCATTATTTATTTCCTCCATAACGATAATTCTCTTTAGAACGATATATTATTTTTACCCCCAAAATATTGTTATAGAGGGTTTCACTGCATATGTATAAAAAATGAAATAATTGTAATCTACTTACAATTAGTAAAAAAATATATATAATTAAAAAAAATAATACTTACTAACCTCAAATTCTCGAGGCTTACCCAGCACTAATGCGTGAAGGTAAAATAGTTTACTGAGGCAAAAGTAAAAGAAATTATAAAAAAAATTTAATATAAAAAAATATCCTGTAAATAAATATCTCAAGGTCTGTCATTTCTCCCCTAATTATTCTTTGAACACATATGACTTCCCTCAAAGTCCATACAACAGCCTTTGTTTCTTCGCGGATAATGTAGCAATACAAGATAAAACCACCCACTGAAGTAATCAAAAAATTAAAATCGCATTTAAAAAAAATTCAAAAATTGATGATCCTTTCGAGCATTGCTGCAAACATTTACAAAACCAAAGCTATTATTATTATTCAAAAGGACATATTCCACACCCTGATACCTAATTAAATTTCTTTAACTCCAATATTTCATGAGACGCTGAGAGAGAGGTCAAATATCTTGGGGTTATCCTGGATTCCAAATCAACTTTTAGTAAACACATACAATTCATCATTAATAGAAGCAGGGCCCAAATCCATAACTGCATCCCACTAATAGGTAAACACTCTATACTCCCCCTCCCCAATAAAATTCTATTCTACAAACAAATAATCAAAGCAATTTTACTGTACGCTTCTCCTGCGTGGAGCCAAGCGACTCCCACACTCATTAAAAAATCCAAACGCTGCACACAAAAAAATTACTCAATATAATAACCAACTTTTCTTGGTATGTCAAAAATTTTGTCACATAAAAGAATCTTAAAATCCCTCAAATTAATAGCCATATCAACTATCTATCCAGTCGCTTTTTTTTCAAACTTATTAATCATACTAATCCCCTAATTAGAGCCTAGGTTTTATTTGCACATAATAACGGAACCCATCCATTACCATATCAAACTTGCAATAATTAATTCCACCTCATTCCCCCAAAACAATAAACATTCCAATTAAAACACTTTCGATTTATCCTAACTCGGCTGTAATCAACCCCAACACTACTCCCCTTTCCACTCCCAACCTATTCAACTACAAAATTCTCAAGAGCAATTCCTCTCGCAGAAATCAAGCAAAGTTTATGTTAAAGAGTATGTAATTAAATAGTCTGTATATAAATTTTACTATCCACAACTTTTCCCTTCATTTCCGTCTTTCTTTAAACTCCTCATCTTCATAATAAAAATCTTTAAAATTATCAAAAACTAATTTTACTGCAAAATTAGTTTTTTTTTAAAAAAAATCAAATAAGTATGTTATATTTTGTAATCTACTTACAGCAAAAAAAAATTAGATATTAAAGAAATGATGGTTGTAATGCAGTTTAGCACAACCACTCTTGGCAACAGGAACTATTTGGCGATATTTTGCCAAATGTGGCTATCTTGTTTTCTCTTCACTGTGGTGGCTTTAGGGGTGGTAACCCTTTTGATTTTGCCATATGAATTGGGATTCTAGTTCACCAGCTATTTTTTTTTATATATAAATACCTCTCTCTGACAAGGACGTCTAAAGACTTCTTGAGGCCCTGGGCCTTTATGAAAAAGTAGGCCCCATCTGCGACCCTTTAATCTAATTTGGTGTATATACATGTACAGATCTCAATAAAAGCAATCCATAGTAAAATAAGGATTTCCATTTCTTCTCTTTACATTTTCGGGAATATTCGTTTCTACATTTTAAATTTGCAAAATCATTAGTTAATTCTTCATAATCCATTGTTGATAATATTTAATTTTCAATACTCATCAAGCTTAAATTATTCAAACGTGATTGAGTTATATGATTTCTCAATTCATTTTTGACCAGTTTGAGTTTTGAAAATGAACGCTCTCCACTCGCGTTAGAAATCATCATTGATAAGAAAATTCTCATTGTTATTTCAATATTGGGAAACTGCGTGAAAAGTCTTTCATTATATATGTATGTATAGAGTGTGCTGATCCCAATTCCAATCCTTTCATCCAACAACTGTTCTTCCTCTTCATCTCCATTAGTAGAACTATATTTTTCTATCAATCTTTCCATTTCTTCTCTTTACTTTTTCTTCAGCTTTTCGCCCTCAATGATCATATATGACTTGAAATGTTGACATTCCAAGTTCAGTTCATCTCCATTAATGTCTTTATCGTAAAATTTTGATATTTTCTTGATTGCTTTTTTAATTTCTGTCTCATCCAAATTAGAAATATTTTCAAAAAATCCAAACATTTCAAAAAGATCCTCATATTTTTTACTACTCATTTTTATAATATTGCAAATTACAGAGTCAATTATTGGTAAAAAGGATTCTATTATAAATTTCTGGCAGTAACTGTTTTCAAACGTTGTGTCTGTGTCTCTATTTCCTTCAAGGAAAGTTACCCGAATACCGCGTTGTCTTGCACGCTTATGAACATTTTGATACATTATAAAGGACACTTCTTTGGTTGTTGACTCATAATAGTCAAAAGAGCCTCTTTTGGTTTTTATATTTATCATTAACGATTCTAATAATTTTACACCGTTTGACAAATCCATATTTTTACTCTGGAGAAATCGATTTACTTTGTCAATACGTTTCAAAATGTCATTCCAAAGTATAGTTAAAAATAAGTAGCTTCTAATTCATTCATCTTAATTTTTAATTTTTTAGCAGAAAGTCGAGTATCTGCTGCCTGTAATTCATCATTAACTAAGCAATCCATGCTCATGAAAATACAGGGTGTTTCATATTGAATGGGACAAAAAGAAAACATGATTGTAAACGTTGTAATTAATATATTTAGAAAATTCAAATTTACCTCAAAACTACATTTATTCAAGTTTCTACAGGTGTTCAATATGTGCCCCTCCGGTGACACGACAAATTTCTGCATGGTAATCAAGCTCCTGCCACACTCGTGATAGCATATCCCCTGTGATGGAGTTCAACCTTGCAGTTATCCGCTGCTTCAGTTCCTCTAAGTCCTGAGGAAGTGGACGCACAAACACCTTGTCTTTAACGAAACCCAAGAGAAAAAAAAATCACAGGGTGTTAGATCTGGTGATCTCGAAGGCCAATGAAGACATGTCAAATCCTGTGGTCCGGCACGGCCAATCCAGCGATGGGGTAGACGTTCGTTCAGGAACTCACCTACGTTTTTATTCCAATGTGGGGGAGCACCATCTTGCTGCAAAATGAAATCAGGAACAGCTTCCTCCTGCTGGAGGAGCAACCACTCAGAGAGCATATCTTGGTAAATGTCCCCATTAATTGATTTTTCAGCAAAGAAAAATGGACCAAAAGCACAACTGTTTGATAAAGCGCAGAAAACGTTCACCTTGGGAGAATCATGCTGATGTTCTAATGTTACATGGACATTTTCCGTGTCCCCAAATCGCAAATTATGGCGATTAACTTTGCAACATAACTGGAACGTGGCTTCATCGGTAAACACCAGTGTTTCTCCAAACCATTCACGCCGAGCTTTTCTTGAAATTTCACACAGAAATTTTTACGCAACGGTTTGTCAGTAGATTTTAAAGCCTGGATCATCTGATATCTGTACGGCTTGAATTAGAGACGCTTCCGTAAGACACGCCACACCGTTGTGCGAGGGACAGCCAGTTCTGCATCTGCACGTCGCGTTGATTTTGAGGGACTCTGTAAAAACGAATCACGAATTCTTTCAACCATTTCGGGTTTTGCTTCTTTTCGTCCTGCGTCGTGTCGAAGGAAGCCTTAAAGGTTTTATATCAATACTAACTGGAATACTCAGTTTCCACATGAGTGAAGTTTTAAACTAAAATGATCAGTTACTAAAAAATAAATGGCCAATAAAATTTAAAATAAATGACCTATTGCAGCTTCGATTCCACTTTTAAACCGATACAAGATTATATACAGAAAAATTATGAATAATTTAATAAATGATGTCTCTCCTTTTATTAATATCCTAAAAATAACCGATAGATTTTTTTTAAATAACACATACACACATTTGGGGAATGAGTTATTCGAAAAAGAATTGTTATTTTTCTACTAAAATTAATAAATATATACACTGTTCTAAAAATCATTATGCTATATCTCACGTAGCATGCACATAACTATGTGTAGTATTTTGCTTTTCTTCTTCATTTTTTTTGTTCTGTTCAAGAAAAAAAAAGGAAAACAATCTCTCACTAGTTTGTAAATAAAAAGGTGTATAAAATTAAAGTATACATAATAAATTTAAATTTTCTGTAGAAAAATCTGATTAAACATACACGCGCAAATAGAACATTTCTAGCGAGGGTTCTTATACACTAAAAATTTCTTATTTTGTACTGTGTTGGACGAGAATTTCTCCATTTTTGATGTATAATCTTAAAACATTAAATTATTGTACAGGCATTTATTTATCTAATAATCAAATCGTACTCCAGGATTCCTGTTAAATGATTGTTTTTCTACAATTATATTACATTACCACAATTTGTAGTATTGTAATATATTCGTTTTATAGATGTCCTTTTTTTTAATTTTATTTCGGATTCAATAGTAATAGAAAAATACAATGATTTGAATTTTTAAACGAGTAAAATAACGCTTTCCATATCAGAAGCAAATAAAAATATTTCTCTGAATTACAAAACACAACAGAAATTCTCTTGGAAGATCATAGTGCATTCAAAAAGAAGGAAGCGCGCACTTATGCATATTAATCATTATAAAAATATTCTAAAGAGTCCATTGAAATATTTATATATAATTTTATAAACAATGAAGAGATTATTAAATGTTCTTTAAAGGGAGAGAGAAGAAAATTTACAAAAAAAGAACAAAATAATTTTTTAAACTGGATATTATTTTTATAACTCTCTCTGTATAAAAAAAAAAAGCAAATACAATTGCATATTATTTTACTTTTTTTTAATGCGATATAAATATTTTTATATTATCTTATATCTCAAAGAAATGCAATTTAAAAATAAAATCATAATTAGTTTTTGCTGTTTCAAAGAAATTAAATTTAAAGAAAGGAATTGCCGATTTAGAATTGTAGACCACTTGTTTCTTCCTGAAAGTGTGCTCACCTTCAGGGTCATTTCAACCCTCTTTAATTAGCCCTGATGCCTGTCATAAAAAAGGGAATTTGTTTTTGTCACTTCTGTTGGGGGCTTTAGTGTATCTCTTGTCCATTCATGAGCAATCCTTAACTCGTGTGCAAAAAATAAAAGGTCAATCACTTGGTCCAGTTGGCCCTTGCCTTAAGACGTCCCTGCTCTCTGAATATGTTTTTCTTCACTGAAGGAGCTTTAGACGGGGCAACTGTTTCGAATTTTTCACCAGGTATTTATATTATTCACCAGCTATATATATATATATATACCTCTCTCTGGATAATTTGGCTCTTTCACCGTTAAAACCCACAGTCACACACACTCACTCACTCAGCTGTCTCTGGATATTATTTTTTTAGCCAATCACGGTAAGCAGTTTTTTGTTATGTAATTTGTTTAGCCAATAACAGTCAGCAGATTTTTGCGCCTCCGTTTCAAAATCAAAAATTTGCCTTTTTTAGTATTTTTCGATGTTTCTTTTTGGGTTTCATTGATTACGTTAAACTTTTTTTAACCAATTAGAGGCTTTGATTTTTGGTGCATCCATTGCTAAACTTAGACTTCTCAAAGTTACTAGAACATTCTGAACTGTCCATTACTGCGTTTCTAAATTAGTTGAATTCTATAGTGTTTCACTATTCCTATGCTTGTGTGGTTTGGGCATTATTTGTGCTTCCGTTGTGCATGTTTAAAATTCTCCAGTGGATTTTTATTCCACTTCTGTTATTAGATATCTTCTGCTAATTGATTTATGTTTTTGCATTTCATAATTCTCCATATTTTCTCCCGAGTATAAGTTCTTTCAAAGGCTGCTAGTTCGAGTTCGAAAGAGGTGAGTGAATGTATTTTAAAACTTTTGCCTGATTTGAAAAAGGAAGGTAAGCATCCTGTTCATGAATTGGTCATGAAATTAGGTTTAATCTCGTCCACCTATAAATATCTTAAATGAGGTGATAATATGAGGATGTGTGAAAGTAGTGAAATAAATGGTTTTGAATGGCGTAGCAAGAAAAGAGAATATCCTTATCATGTTTGTAGAAGCGTTAGGAGAGGTTCGTAGTTCCATGCAGGATGATACCTACAAGGAATTTTTGCAAGCAGTAATTACCTTGTATACGGCAAAAACTAAAGATGGCCCTGAAAATTATATAAGTAAAAAATTTCCTACTTTTCCGCTTCGCGGACTTAAGGTTCCGCCAAAAAAAAATCGCCAAATTTGGTGATTTTTCAAATCTTGCCAAGGGGTTGTGCTAAACTGCATTTTCACTGAAATGATACTAACTTTAAGCCCTCGAGATCTCTCCAGCATAAATAAGTGAAGGTAGAATCGTTTATGGAGGCGAATGTAAGGGGGAAAAAACATAAGATAATCTCATCCTGTTTATATCTCATACATCCCATCTTTTCACTCTTCTTCCTTTTTCACATTAAATCATATGTGTTTATTACACATTTTGATATGCTTGGTTAACTTTTTAATAAATTTCTATGCTATAAAATAAATCCGATTAAGCAAAGTTTCGTTGACTGATGCTCGCTAACCATTTTATTCTTGTGTACATCTCTCATACATCCTCTCTCTCTCTCTCTCCTCTCACTCTTCTTCTTTCTTTTTCCTATATGTTGTCAAATCATTTATTTTATTAATATACGCATGTAATATGATAGGTCAATTTAAAAAAATAAATGTTCATAATTATAAACAAAATCAGACTGAGCAAAGTGTCTTATTTAGAAATGACGCTCGCGAATCATTTGATTGTTTTTGTTGAATTAATGAATCGGAGTGGCACAATAATCTTTGTTGCTCTTATCTCACAAGCCAATCAATCAATCAATGATTGGAGTTCTAGAGGATTATTTTAACTTGTGATTTTCAGAAATTTTTCCCTCACATATTTTGATTATGGATAATTTTTAGCCTCCCGATGAGTGCTTGATAATTGGGAATGCTGCATATCGATTTGTTGACAAAAACAAAACAGTAACTTTAATCATTCGGAGAAAGTTACAAAATGTATTAGATAAAAGTAAGTCATTAAAACCTATTAGGGATTTACAGTGGACGCAATTTTACTGAAATATTTTGTTTTTTTAAGTATATTTTCTTATTAATAATGTGAGCTTTTTAAGCATCACCTAGCCTATAGCAAGACTTTATATTGGGGGGGGGGGGATTGTAAAATACATTGCAAGAGATATATTTACAGTTTAAATGTTCTTATTTGATTTATTCAAACTCATGCCTACTAGGAAAATGCCCCATGTTTGTGAATTGTGTGGAAAAAGCTTAAGTACCAAATCTAGTCTTCAAACACATCAATTAATTCATATGGGAATCAAGCCTTATGTCTGTGAGATATGCAGCAAAGGCTTCAGTCAAAAACATTGTCTTCAAACACATCAGGTAATTCATTCTACAATCAAGCCTCACATCTGTGACATATGTGGTAAAGGTTTCAATCATAAATGTAGTCTTCAAACACATGAATTAATTCATTTAGGAATCAAGCCTTATGTCTGTGAGATATGCAATAAAGACTTCAGTCAAAAACAGACTCTTAAAACGCATCAGTTAATTCATTCTACAATCAAACCACATGTCTGCAACATATGTAACCAAGGTTTCAATCATAAGTGTGGTCTCCAAACACATCAATTGAGACACCATTCTTTAAACAAATCATATGTTTGTGAAGTGTGTGACAAAAGCTTCTTTACAAAATGCAGTCTGCATGAACATCTTTTATATCATACTGGAGAGAAGCCTCATGTTTGTGAGTGGTGTGGTCAAGGTTTCAGTGCTAAAAATGATCTACATATACATTATCTGTCTCATACTGAAGACAAGCCGTCTACTTGCAACATGGTTGACAAAGACTTCAAAAGAAAGTTACTTCTACCAATAAATCATTCCATTCATACTGAAGGGAAACCTCATGCTTGTGAATTATGTGGGGAAACCTTCACTACAGAAAGTTGTCTTCAAAATCATCATTTAACTCATACTGGAGAGAAGCCTCATGCTTGTGAATTATGTGATAAAAGTTTCATTACTAAAAGTGCTCTTCGAATACATCTTTTAACTCATACTGGAGAGAAACCTTATGTTTGTGAGTTTTGTGGCAAAAGCTTTAAGATGAAAGGTGTTCTTCAAAACCATTACTTAGTTCATAGTGGAGAGAAACCACATGTTTGTGAATTATGTAGTAGAAGTTTCAATCAAAAATCTAGTCTTAAAAAGCATCGCTTAACTCATACTGGAGAGCGGCCACATGTTTGTGAATTGTGTGGAAAAGGCTTTACTACTGCAGTAAGTCTTCGAAAGCATCATTTGACTCATACTGGAGAGAAGCCACATATCTGTGAATTGTGTGGGAAAGGCTGTACTACTATAAATGATCTTCGAAAGCATCGCATGACTCATACTGATGAGAAGCCTCATGTCTGCGAGTTGTGTGGCAAACAGTACAGAGAGAAATTTGATCTTCGTACACATTATTTAGCACATAATGGAGAAAAGCCTCATGTCTGCGAATTCTGTGACAAAAACTATCGTACTAAAAAAGGACTTAGAGCACACCTTTTGACACATACTGGAGAAAAGCCTCATGCATGTGAATTTTGTGGGAAAGGCTTCATTACTAAAGGTGATCTTCGCAAGCATCACGTAATTCACAGTGGAGAGAGGCCTCATGTATGTGAACTGTGTGGGAAAGGATTCATTTTTCGGTATAAGCTTCAAAGGCATCTCTCAATTCATAATAGAAAATAGTATATTTTCCCTTTGAAGACATTGTGAGATTCATCCTTTAAACAAATTTCATATGTGTTATTAGTTCTACTAACATATCATTAAAAATCTTATTTTACCAAGCATATTCTTAGCCACAAAAGAGGAGGAAATATGTTACTTCTAATTCATATAGGAAGAGATTTTATGTTAAATACTAAAATTTTTATTTGTAAATTTGCTCAAAGAAAAACATCTCAAATCTGCTGAACAGTTCTTGTATATTTGTTATTGTTATTTCTCATACATTCTCTATGTGATGAAAATTTTCAATATATTACTGCTAGTATTTTTCATAATATTTTTGTCTTGTTATATATTTATTTTTTTGGTGGAATAATCAATGCAATGTGAAGGCTTTCTTTTGCAGATTATGTTTTGTTATATTTTTGGGAATTAGTTGATTGTTTATTATTATTATTATTTGACAGAAAATAATATGAAATTTTTATTTTTAAAACTTAGTATTGAAATTTCAACGAAATCCTTTCAAATGTTTAGAAATAAAGAAAGAAATAAAATTTTTATATATAATGTAATAAAAATTAATTAAACATTAATTTTTATATATAATGTTTGTATGGAAGAAATATGAGATTAATTATAAATTAAATTTCAATTTCAAAGGGATGTTAGATAGTGGTGGCAATTAGAGGGGACAACTGCCCCCTTACATTTTTTGAAGGGAAAATTTTAATTTGTATTCAATTTCAGCCTCCTTAAGTAAAAGTAGTAAGCAAAACATTTCTATGTCTTATCACCTCATTATCTTTTCTTTCATTTCTATAATTAAAAAATCTACATAATGGAATTAAACATGCAAAGCTCTGCATTGTTTCTTGGTTGTTAGACTCGTGTAGTAGTTCATTGTTTCAAAAAACACCATAAGAAATCATGGAGACTCGTGCAACAAGTATAGTATGTGCTTTGTTTCAGGTGTTGAAATCTATGCTAGGCAAAAGCAAAGATACTTAACATGGTTATAAACCGAGATAATAACTTATGACTTAGAAACATATTTTATGTGATATATCTTTCTTTCTGTGATACAGTGAATTATAGTACTTTGAACATGTAATTTAATGTTATTCAGCACAAGTAATCTAGGAGAGTATTTTTAGTTTTTCATGCATTTTGTAGTAAGTAACAGGGGGAATGAAACATAGCTTTGACATTTTTTGGTGTTTAATTGACACAACTTGTACTTTTTCAAATTAAATTATCAGTGATTTTCGGTAATTTTAATACATATATAAAAATCATCAATGATCAGGGATAATTTCATTAAGAAGTGTAATAACTATTTATAACTAACTATAATGTATGTGTAATATTGTTACTTTGATGAAAGTTATATAAAAAAAAAACATTTACACACTAGTATTAAAACCATGTTTAGTAGCCATAGTAAAGTTTGTATGAAATATCAATTTTTATGTACTTCTCTGTTCAAATTCATTCAGAAAACATTGAAAACTTATCATTTTATAGCTAAATTTTGTGTGTGCCCTCTTAAATTATCCCCTATCTATCTTTTTTTGTTGCCTAAATTTTATTCTTCACTACTTCTAATTCCTGACCACCACTCCGATTTAAGCATTGTTTTGGATTTGCTTAGTTATGATAGTTAATGTTCTTGGTCAGTTGCATAGCTTGGATTTCTGACGCTTAGTGTAAACCCTAAATTTTCTGCCCTCTCCCAGAAAAAAAAATATCATGAATGCATTGTGTGTTTGTAAAATTAACTTACTTCTGTTTTAATGCATTCAAATGAATAAATAATGTTCTTTGAGGGTAAAACCACAAAATCATTGAAAATTTTAAAAATAAATTGTAACATTTTATTATAATATTTATAACAATACCAATATTAATTTATCTTAACACTTCTATATATTTGACGAATCACATGAAACAAACATGACTTTTTAATAACTAACAAGTTTAGATATACATAAAAAAAAAAAAAAAAACTTTATCAAAATATAATATAAACAAGATCAACAGTGTTCTGCTTTTCTATATAACAAAAAAGTTGAAGAAGTTAAATGTCACCTGCTCACTATCAAGCCTTTGAGATGTTCTTGAACAATAATTCAAAAATCAAAAGGGATGTACTAATTGCATTTGTTGCATGGCAACAGCAAACCACAGTTGTCTGTATCAAAAGTCAAAAAGAGGAATTAATGCTCATATTTTGAATGAAATATTTGACAATGCCAGTATGTTTGTTTAGGTCAAATCTTACAACTCTATTTTGAACCGTTTCCACAAGTTCAATTCTCTTTGATTGATTGATTTTATTAACATCACTCTAGAAACAACACAAGGGCTGTTGCAACCAACCTCCTAATTTTGAACCTCGGTCAAATGAGGAGGAGCAGTCACCTCCCTCTCCTAACTTCCACACCTATCCAATTGCCTTTGAAATTCTGTGTAATCCCAATGTCAATACAATTATCTTATTTAATGACCATGACCTGATGCTTCAGACAAGATAAGCCAACTCGGATACTCCTTGTTGTCCTAGGCCATAGCTTCAACTGCCTACCCCCCCCATGCTACACCACTGCTTGTGGGTGATTATACATTGATAACTTAAAAAATGTTACTTGTTTACTTGTTTCATTTAAGTAAGTACAGACATTCTGTTTTTCCCATACTAATAATAAAATTGTGCCATGTTTAAAATTTATATTCCTAGCTAGAATAATTATTACTGTGCTTAGAAATAAAATATTAACAAGTACAGATGGATTTTAGAAAATTGGATATTGGTGTCTATACCAATAAAAGCAAGTGGTAGATGTGCACTCTTAGAACACAAAAAGGAGTAATTTATTATACACTAAGTTGCTAAACGGATTATATGAATTCATTATATTAAAAATACTTTTATTTTTATACAAAGGTTTCTACCTTATAATGAATATTATTTGAAAATTGCAAAGACAATTATTATTATTAATAGAAAACATTTAGCTATAAGACAGATGTATTGGCCTAACTTCCACAACACAAGTATTAAGAAGTTTTATTAGTTTTTTAACATTCATCATTTAATTTTAACATAACTAAAAATAATTTCATGTTCATATTAAGGTGACTAAGACTGATGGGTAGGGAAGGAGGCTACTATTTTACTTTTATGAAATAAAAATAGCTTTATTTGTTTTCCCATGTCTGGATTTTGATTTTCAATTGTTACAGAAGCAGGTACTACTTGAATACTTTTGTGCTTTAATTTTTCAATAACATTTAAATAACGTTTTGTATTCTTCTCCATAAAGTACTCCTACATTTTTGTCTTTAATGTCCTTTAACGAATTTTAGAAACTAATGCATGAGTTTCTGGTTCGATGGAAGTGATTGCAATTCTCAGAAAGTTCTCGAAGTGTGCATCCGATAATCTGGTTCAAATTTTACTGTTTGTGTGTTTCACTTTTGAAAATAGTTGCTTCCGAACAATGATGACATGAATAATGAATGATTGTGCAGCGATGAAAATTTCTCTTTGGGAAGGTTAATTTATAAAAATCCAATAAAGATACTTTTTGCAATTCATCTTTTAAGTTGAATATCATAGATTGCAACTCTATACATTTCATTTGATAATTTTCAATCAGCATATTTTTATCAACTCTAAATGGAGTCACAAAAATAAATTAAAACGGCAATTTTTTTCGAAAATCCTAAAATCTATTGACCGCGGTAGCCTATTGGTCATGGTCACGACCAGCTGTTTTCGTTGAGTCGTGGATTCGAGTCTTGATGTCACTAAAGACCCGTCGTGTAGCCAGGTGAAATTTGTTAAGACTAAAGGTCCTCTCATGGAGTGGTGTGAATGTTAGAAGAGGGAAGTTCAAAATTATGAGGTCCGTTGGCAATAGTCATCGTGTTGCTTCTTGTGCGACTCTAATAAATATCAATCATTCAGTCAGTCAACCTGAAATCTCTTATCAAATTCTAGTATCAAATAGTAAATTGAAGATGTGTAATTTCCCTCCCCCCATTTTTGGAATATGTTCGGCCAATTGATTCAAACGCAAAAATAGTTTCCATTTATTTGGGTTACTCACAGTTTTATTTTATTTGGAATACATTTTTAGTTTGAAACATTGCTTATAAAAGTTGATTTTTACCTTGAAGACGCATGTTTAAGTCATTTAAATACCTGTCCTATGCACCAAAAATGTTAAATCTGGTAAGCAGTTGCCATCATCAAGATCTAGTCCCCATTTCTCTTTCAACGTCTCACATAATTAAATTTCTTTAAGTAATTCATAAAAACTACTTAACATTTGGCTTCATTACCTCATTTGTGTAAGATATATGATATCTCCATGTTCACATCATCCAAGCATTTATGAAATTCTTGTAATTCGAGGTGATTCAATCTCTGGATCCCTTATAAAATTCCTATTCTTGACGACGATTTGCATATTTTAAAGCTATTTGGCATCCATTTTCTTTGTGTATTATGCAATGGTACTTTATCATATGAGAATATCTGACAGCAATAGTCAGCAATTTTATCCCCCCCCCTTCTTTTTTTTTCTTCTTCTTAATCTATCGTAGTTGGGGCATCATCAATAAGTACATCAGATATGTTTATTAGAGAGAAAGAGAATCACATTAACGAGTTTTTTTTTTTTACCTCTTCATACAAGTTTCTTGATGTAGTCGTGTTTTTAATGGTACTAAAAATAAGTTCTTCAATTATCTTATAATTCTCATTAATACCTTTAATGTAGCAGCATGAGTGCTCTCGTGCATTCTCTAAGGATTAAATCTAAAAATGCAAGCTTTACTTTCCTTATCCATTTTCACATATTTTCCGAGTTCGTCAACTCTTCTGGCAATAGTGTGATGAGACAAACTGATTTTGGAAATGTCTCCCTTAATGTCAGGGGAAATTATATCTGCCAAGCTTTTTCCATGCAGTATTTGATAAACTCACCATCTGAAAATGGTTTTGATTTTTTGGCGATTAAATTTACGACGATATAACTAGCCTTCTTTATATACAAATATTCTGTCCGAATTGTAATGTTGTTAAAAGATTTTATTCAGATGTAAGGATGTTTTTAAGGAAGTTTTTAAGATGCAAATGTTGTTTTATTTATCCTTTATGACGATCTCTTTAATACGCATTAAATTTGGAAGCATGATTTTGCGATAATATTTCATATTTTATTCTTTGAAGACACGTATGAGAAAACGATAAATTAAACAGAAAGTCTCACTATTCCTCTCAACAGAAAGTAGTTCTGCGCCATTCGTCATTTAATAATCTTTCATTAATTTTTTTTTTAATTACGGGATTTTGTTGAGACATTGAGGTCATGCTAAAATTTTAAAATTTTCAAACTTTATTTAGTAAAGACAAAGATAATAAAAATAAACAATAATATTTTTTTTATGAAATAACAGGAAGAATATTGTGAAAGGAAGGTTCAATTATGAGTTAAAAATTTTTTTTGCCTTAAACAGGAGATAAAAATGGACGAGTCATTGACTATTGCATTTTGTTCCCGCAATTTAGATGGCTGCGGTATCCTAGTGGGCATGGTCGTGGACTTGCGGCCGATGTTGTTTTCGTCGAGTCTGGGCTCGACCTTCATACCACTTTAGACTCGCCGTGTGGTCGGGCTGATGCACGTTAAATCTGTCGTAGCTCAAAATCCTCCCATTGGCGTGGTGTGAAAGTTAGAAGCGGAGATAACAGCTCAAATGTCGTCCTCGTCACTTGACCTTGGTTCAAAATTACGAGGTCAGTCACTAATAGTCCTTTTGTTACTTCTAGTGTTAATGAAACCAAACCAAACCCTCAATTTAGAGAAACAATCGCAATGTCAATCTGTATAACTGATTGCAAACTATGCAGAAATAACGAAATATGCAACGTATCAAGCGATGCACGACTGTGATCATAGTCTATCTGACTGAAACGGTAAAATGTATAATAGGGAGTGGTATTTGCTCTTTATTTAGTTTCTCCAGAAAAAATTAGCCCAGTTTCAGAGAAAGTAGTTGTTGATCTAGGACAGGACATGTAACAGATGTTTGTGTTAAATAGAAATCACCTGTCTCTCTTCACACTCACTCAACCCACACCCGTAGACATCTATCCGGCAGGCACAAATGCCGCTCCACATTCTTATCCCCACTAGCTGAAACAACACAAAGGACAATATTCGATGTTGGGATTTTCAGACCTATCCCCTAATTGAAAGTGGCCGCTGTAGCCTAGTGGTCATGGATTCGGCTTCGTTCAGTCGCGGGTTCGATCTTTGACCGCTAAAGACCCGCCGTGTAGCCGGGGCTGGTGAACGTTAAATCTGTCGGAGGCCAAAGTCCTCCCGTTGGCGTGGTGTGGAAGTTCAGAGAGGTGTCAGCTCAGGTGTCGTCCTCGTCACTTGACCGAGATTCAAAATTGCTAGGTCCACTGCCAATATCCCTCGTGTCGCTTCTAATGTGACGTTAATAACAAAAACTAAACTAAAAGCCCTAATTGAAAGACAACTGAGTTGAATCAACCAAGCCACCTCTTCTGAAACCAGCTTAAGGCTATCTATCGTAAAAGAGAGCGTACACTGGCCACTAAATGGACTCCATCCAATTTTTCTGTTTCCAGCTACATGCTTCTTTGCAGATAAATCACCAATGTTGACTTGCTTATTGCTCAAGCTCTGACTTCTGCTTTGAAAAAGAACTTGTATAATGTTCAGACACGACGGAAGGAGGATGGTAATTTGATATAAATACTCTTTCATTAATTTTATACAGTTAAATTTTCTAGCTGTTGGTATTGATATTTCTTTTGATCTGCACTTCCTTCTTGAGCGGCACACGGACTGCGTACAACGGGCTGAACATCCATAGTATAAGATGTCATATTGAGTACTGCTGTTTCGCTTCTGAATAACTCTGTCGAGATTTCTTCAAGTTCCAGTCTAAACACGTACCCAGTGCGTATTTTCAAAATTATTATACTTTGAATAGGATATCATCGAATTCACAAATAGAGAATAATATACTCTTAAAGTTTTCAGCAAAAACAGCCTTTAAGATCTTAATTGTTGACTTGCAATTAAACTTTAAGCTAAATATTTCTGAATTGTTGTCGATTATATGTTCGCGTAATAAACATAAAGTTATAAGTCTTCGTGATGGAATAGTTATGTTTCAAGTATCTAATATTCATTTCGAAGATTTTTAGAGTTTTCGAAACTAAACTTAAGATTAAACATAAATCTCCATTCTTAGATTACAGCAAAAGTGAATAGAGCTTGATTTTTGCTTTGGTTTTAAGAAGTCATAAGTATCTGTTAATAAAAATGCAATAGATGTGAAAGGAACACATTATCACTAATCATGGAGTTATCTATTTCTGAACTCATTTCTACAAGTGTAAACACTTAAAATGAATTAGTAATTATATTTTTTGAAATATTCATCTGTTTAAGTATTTTAACGTGGCGCATATTGATTCATGATTGTGATGACTTACAATCCTGAGTTATCATAGAATTTGTGTTCAACCGGTACGAGTAGTTGCTTAACATGGCGCCGTAATTTCTTTTCTTTGTTCCAACCACCGAGATTGAGTTCACAGCAAATGTCAGCGCAACTACGTGTTGTGATTCAAAAATTTATAACTCTAGTTTATAACATACGATAAGCATAAGGTGGTAAGTAACTCAACTCTGTCTCTAATATCATGGTAAGCATAAGGATGTAAGCAACTCAACTCATCTCGGACATTAAGCATCATTTAATAACATCATGTACCAAGTTTCGAAAAATCTTTTTCCTCACCCCCTCATTTCCATATTTTCATCGCTTCTCTGACTCAGAATCAGTATATTTTACCTACTTTTGTGTGTGGGTGCATGTGTGTGATATTAAATTTATCCTCACTGTTTTAAAATCTATCATTCTTAACGCCAGTCTTTTTAATAAGTTATAGAATATTGTCTCCTTCAAATGTCCTTTTACATCAATTAACACTTATCGCGTAAGATACTTTAGACTAGTACTGCTTCGTCAGGATGGGATTATAAAGCATTCAATTGCTTCACCATATTTGAAAAGTATAAATTAAACTAAAATCGACTGCAACTCCATTCCTTATAAGTGAACAAATAAAATCAACGAGAAGATGTTTCATAAGCCAGCAAAATTCCACGTGTGTGAAAATTTCTGTAAGATTTCGAACCGATCGAATTTGAAGGAGATTCTTAAAAATTTCGTTGTTTAAGGTCTTCAAAATGTGATATGTCAAAGATACAAATAATTTCAACTACTTTGGATCTTCAAAAATAAAAATTTGTGCTGTGTTAACGAAAATGTAAATTCAATAGCACTTGCTCTTCTAAAGGAAAAAAAAAAGTGTTTTGAAAAGGAAACATGCGATGAAGAACAAAAAAAAAAAAATTAAACTTCATAAATTTTTCATTATTATTCGGATTATTATTTAGTATAGCTTTTATAAAATAATGATTCTTGTTTCATTATATAATTCTAATACTTTTCTTGTTAACTAAAGTTTAGAAATGTTAAAGTTGGATCCGGTTTCTTCTAAATTTGTTCTGATTTTTACTGGTCATTATGAGATTTTAAATTAAGCTCTTTGCCATACATGTAATGTTTTGAAATTCTTTTTACCAAGCAAATTATAATTTTGTTTATCATAATTATAATTTTTTTTATTGGTGGTGAGATGAAGAAACGTATATGACAGAAACAAATAATGAAAAATCGGAATTTCAAGATTCTTTGATCAATTTTTACTCTATTATATATATTCAAAAAACCTTTTGAACAAATTGTGCTTCTTCACATAAGTTACTGAATACATATTATTATGATTTCAAACTTTGAACCACGTTCTCTCTCTCTGATAAATCAACTTTCCAGAAATTATTTAATATAATAGGTCGAGCTAACTTAGTTCTAAATGATGCTTGTGTATTTATTGGTAAGTCATACATATGCTTGAGTTGCTAAGAAGAGTAAAGTAGAAATCAGATATAATCTCATTCAAGATGATTTAACTCAGGCATTGAATCGACTATTGAATCTTTTCTGCTTTATGTAATACTTCTTCTTCCCTATATCTCTTATTTTCAGCACTTTTTCTATGTATCAGTAATCATCTGAGTGCTTATCAATTTTTTGAAATCTTTCAGCATATAAGGGTCTTTTTTATAGATTTTCCTTTATGGTCCTCTATTTCATATGTGTGTGATTGGATGTGAGGGACCGACGTTAAATACATCCACTGATCGCCCTAGTGAATATCCTCGACGTAACGATTTCTGAGCTTTTAACATTCTTGTAAAATCTTTCTTTCTGAAAATAAACTTACGGTTCTGAATAGTGTAAGCATATAGTCGAATTTTGAGGGAGCAATACCTATAATGCGATATCTTTGCTGTCATTATGGGGTTTCACAAGTGACTGTAAAATGCCTTAATATTTATAAGATATTCCAAACGTGAAAACCCTAAATATTTCATTTTTTGATGTTCTGTTAAACCTCTCAACGACTATATATCTAACAGTCTTAAGACTATCTTTTGCAGAATAGCGATTAATGCCATGCTTTTTAAATAATGAATGAAATTGGAATTTGCAAAATTATTTACTTTTATCTCTCTGAATGTTTTTGGGCTAATCTACTGCAGAGGATTTACAAAAGTGTGTTTTACAGTGTCAAACGTTTTATTTTTAAAAGTTTTAACACATGCATATTTCGAAAATTATAGTAAATAATAACTTGAAATCATTTCGCTGAAGGTTGAAAATCAATAAAATTGCATTACTATGAATCATTTATTACGCATGAAAGCTCCTATCTTCGAGAAAATTTATATCAAACCTGTATACATAAAGAATAAGTATCTTATGTCATTAGCCAAAACTTAGCTTTCTGATATAGCAATTTAGCTACTGTTGAAAGCTTCTTTATTTCAACAAATGATGTTATTATGGTTTTCAATCACTACATTAAATTCTGTAGGCTTAGTCATTTAAGAGTTCTCACTTTTCCGATAATTTACAACAGGGACTGTAAAAAAGTAGTTTTGATAAATTCTTCAGACACCTGCTCATTGTACTCGTATCTTCACATATGGGTGTATATTTCCAGTTTCACACACAACCAACCACTCTTCCCAATATTAATACTAGGAATGAACAGTAAAGTTTTTATAGTATTGGAGGCGTGGTTGTAGTATATGTAGGAGTTAACTAATGCAGCGTATGTAAAATCATATGTCGATTTTAACAATTTTTCTATTTTTCATTCTTTCTTTGGTTTTTCCTCTTTTTGATCAGAAAAATTTCTTGTTGTAAGGAATATAGATTTATTGCTTTAATCTTGGACGCTGTCAGTATCGAACTCAAGATTTCGTTCTAACTTCTGGTTACTGATCCATCGTCTACGAATTTTTTTTTATCTCTTAAACCATTCTAAAAGACAGAAAAACCATACGGTTCGTCTTTTCTTTTAACGTTCCTCATTAAGTATGAAAATAATTTTTTTATCCTATATCTGTCTCCAACCTTTCAGTCATGAGTCAATGAGCAGCTTAATATAGTGAAGACGACACAAGTAGTTAACAAAAACGCTGTCAGTAACACACAAAGATAATGAGTTAAAAGAATTAAAAACATTGAGGACGGTAGGGCATAAGCTGAGATGTTCTCCAGTCCAATTCTATACAGGTGGTTCTGTAGATAGTCATGGCCGTAGCAAATCTAAAGCGAGCCACTTGAACTGTTTTAGGTAAGAAACAGGAAATTATTGATGACTTATTCAATAGGTATTTCCATTTTTTCCCAGAGGCCTTTTCGCTGTATATGCTAAGACGGTTAGATTTGAGAGTAAAGGATATATGTCTTATACGGCACAGAGCCAGAGGAGGATTTGGTTGTATAATTTGAAATTCATCTTTGACCAACATATCTGCCTGCTCATTTCCATATATCCCGCAATGGCTTGGAATCCATTGCAGGACAATGCGGTTCTTAACATTCAATAGTTTGTCTATTTTTTCCTTGCAGTTCCTAGAGATTTCACAATTGGAAATATAGAAAGTTGTTAAGAGAGTAATTGCTGATTTGGAGTCAACAAAAAAGACAATATTTTTCTTTTTACACTTCCCTATTTTATCCAAGGCTAAGGAGATTGCGGTTATTTCACCATCGAAGTTGTCAAAGTATTTTCCAACGGCAGAAGACAATGTAAATTCCGCAGAGTAAGCTAGCTCCAGCTTTTTTAATATCCCCTTCAGCTGAACCATCAGTGTATATATGAAGTCGGGAATCAATCTGGATACGTTCATGAATAGTAGCTAATGCAGTACATTTCAAACAAGAATCGAGATAATATTTCTTGCTAACATCTAAAACAAGATCCAAATAACCTTCAGCAAGTTTAAGATTTTTCAGTGGGTTCGAGCCGAAAAAGGAAAGTCGAGAGTGTCATGTAGTTCCTTTATATAAGAAAGATAAGTTTTTTTTTTTTTTGAGTTTTTAGCCTTTCCCCAGCCGGCCAATGGTGATTTAGAAAATTGCCCTTTTTTCTCAAGATTGTTTCAGTAAAATTCAAAGATATTCTCCATCTTCGGTCACACAAGGGCTCCAAACTAGCTTAGAGTTCCATAGCGGCAATTGGTGTAGATATTGTACCACCGATAATAAATCTCAGGATACGATTTTGGAAAATATCTAATCTTTTCAAATTTGTCTCGGATGTTGTTATAAGCGCCTCACAACCATATTCAACAGCTGTCCTTACATAGGTTTCACAAGCGGTGCAAAGGACATCCTGGATAGAACCCCAAATTATACCAGCCAAACGTTTTAGGTGTTTAGACCTGCGTTCGCCACGGTCAGCAGCCTTTTCAATCTGAGTAGTCCAGTTTAATTTTGAATCCAAGCCCAAGCCTAAGTACATAGTACTTTCAGTTCTTTTTAATATTTGATCCTTGTATCTTAGGTTAATGTCACGATGTTTAGTGCTGAGCGAGAAGAGACGACAGCTTCCTTTCAAACAGTTAAAAAAGCACTAATGTTATCTCTTATTGGCAATTCTGTGTTTGTATGAGTGTATATTATTTTTTATTGTAAAACCTATATTGAACTAGTATCTTATTTCATTGAGTTTACGTATTTTTTTAGAATTTGAAAATTCGTAATTGTGTTTGAAAGATAAAATTATTCAAACACAATTACAAACGGCGAAGAGAATGTTGACGTTTGCATGCGCCTGAGACAGAAAAATACCAACAGCGCGCGCATGTGCGCTGCAAGAGTACATATCATGATTACCGAGTAAAGAGACAACAATCAGATGATTCCTGTACCAGTCCTTAGGACACTTCACCCTGTGTGATTTTAATTTCATGAATTTAAAAAGGAAAACTACATATTAAATATGAACTGAAACACATTTGACTAGCCATGATAGAAAAAGTGCATAGAGAAGATTGTGACTATACCCTAAGAGATGACACATGTCTAAAGAAAGAGTCAACGTAGTTAAAAAGAGAGACGTGTCTCAATAAAATTTACTCCATTTGTTAATAAAATCAATTTTTGAATTATGAGTGAGAGACATTTGCTAAACCAGTAAATGAAACAAATATATAGTTAAAAGAAACCAAAACGCAATAGTACCATCAGTCTTTCTTGGACTAACTCTTTATTATCAGGTTAAGGAGAATGTTCTCTTACCTAAGGTAAATGTACCTTACATCAACTAATATTGCCTTAACTAAGAGTTTTCCAGAAAGGTTCCACAACAAATTTATGAGTTTCTGTTTTGCAGCTGTTGGGGGCGGGGGAGCAGCGCTGCATTCGTCAAGTCGTGAGTTCGAGTTCGATGCCACTAAAGACGCACGATTGATGCACGTTAAATCTGTCAAGGTTCCAAGGTCTTCCATTGGGTTAGTGTGAAAGTATAGATAGGGAATGCCAACTAAGATTTCGTCCTTTTTGGCTCCAAACCCTTGTTAGTGAGCTCGGTCCTTTCGAGTGATTTGCAATAGCCTTCATGTTAAATAATGGAGATTTCATCATACAGCAAAAATGTAGGCCTTTAATTCATGGTTAGTAGCTTTATAAGAAGAAAAATCAATGTCACTGGATATTTTACAGTTTTTAAGTACTACCAATAAAGTTTTCACTATTAAGTTATATAACAAAAATACGAGAGTTCTTTCACTTCAGTCTTGCTCCATAATTTCTTTTAGTACATTTATTTATTTATGATTTTAAGAAAAAAAAATTAAATAGAAATCAATTCAACTAAATTTCACACATACAAAGAAAATAAATAAAAACCGAAAAATTGTTTATAATATCCAATAACATTTTCCAGATGTGAATAATATAGAATGAAATTCAATAGAAATATGCAAAATGACAGCTTATATGAAAATAATTTCATTTTAAGTGCTTTTTTTAAGAAGAAAATAAACAAAAAAGCATTATTCTTGATTCATTGTTGAAATAGTTTTATTTTATACAGAAGCATATAATGTTGTACAAAAAAAGTTATTTAAAAATACACTTACTTCGGTATTCAATTGAGAAGAATAAAACACGAGAACAACAGTTCTAAACCAAGATATTTCCAGCGTTCATTAGATATGTCATCTTTGAAACACTTTTTGCACGACATACCATATATATATGTGTGTGTTTTCATTATCAAAGATGTATGAAAAATCTTAAGCCAATGTCAATATACATAATTCTTTCTAAAAAAAATATTTTTTAATTGAAATTAAAATTCAGTTATCCTTTACGATGTGATCGATCTTGGGGAATATTCTAAAGATTTTTGAAGCAATCGAGAGAAACAGAGTGACCGCATAAGTAAACAAAACTAGTCACATTCATGATTGCAATATATCTTCCTTTATGTGCCTTTTTTCAACATTGTATTAAAAATTGATTTATGTTCGTTAAAGCTGAATTATCTTTTTGCTCAGAAGAAATTCACACAAGAGTTTCAAAATACATCAAACATAAAATTTGAAATATACAAAATATTGCTCCATTTTTCATAATTATCTCAAACTTTTCTTTCATCAAATACTACTTCGATTTTTCTTTGTTTGCAAATTTTATTCTCAAGAAATATACTTAAATTAAAAACATTATTATTTTTTTTTTTAAAAAAAAGAGGTTTGAACAGTAAATTAATTTAAGAAACCCTGAGGGCCTTGCCTTCATTAGGTAAATATGGGATTCATTATCCTGAGTTACCCCAGTGATATTTTTTCTATTTCATGGGGTTTATTATCTTTGGTAAACACTAGTGATGTCCAGAGCAAGGATACCCTAGCTGTCCTTCTCTATTTTCGACTCTTCTTGTCAACCAATTTTTATCCCCCCCCCCACTTTTTCAGAAGTCTATACCACAGATACATTGTTTGGCACAGCTTAGTCCCATCTCTGGCTCTTGCACCATTAAACTCCAACCATCCCTTACTCACTTGAATTTAAGAATGTATGCATTTCTCTATTTTTAAGAAAAAGAACAAATTATTGTTTAATATAAGAAAATAGACATATCAGCTGTAACTAGACAGAGTTTTGTAATTAATAATTTTCTGGGAACCAATTCTGTATGCTCACAGAAGAAAACTTTTTATGTCAAAGCAAAATTTAATAGAAATTCAACAGGTATAGCTCTAATAGCATAGCAGTAAATTGCAATACTAATAACAGTTCCAAGCAGTGCCTCATTGTATTTTGCAAGGAAGTTCTGAATATCTTTTAGAAATTTCTGTTATTATTATATTTATTTAGGAGTAGGAGTACAAAAAAAAAGTTTATTTACATATGAAATTTTTTAAAAATTATTTCAGTTGAATAATTCTTTTATTTCAGTGATGTATATATCTTTAAAGCATGCATTTTAATTCATGTTTATATACTTAAATTATAAAATACAGTAAAACTTTCAGAGCTAATTTTTTTTAAATAGTTCTGAGAAGTATTACATCAAATTTGGCAGCAAATCAACTTTTTTACATTTATCATTTTTAGGGATTGGTTGTATTAAACATGTGGAATATGACAAACAAAACTTTGTAATTTGACTAATTGGAATCCATTTTATCTCAAGAGCAAACAGTATAAAGTTTGCTCCTTAATAGTATTTCAAAATAAATAATATTCTTTTTTTTATTATTGTTAAAAAATAAAATTAGATTCCAAATTCCATAAAGTAATTTTTTTATTATTTTTTTTTTAACAAACAAGACTTGTTTGTATTACAGATTAGTCCAAAAATAACTAAAAAAATTCATTTTAATAAATGAAGGGAATCGAAAGTGAAAAATAAACAGCTTTAAGTTGTTCATGAATGTTACTTATTTTAATATAAATACAATTAAAGTAATTTACTTAATTGCCATAATTATGGTTTAGAACTTTTTTTCCCCAATTATTTTTCTAAGAAGAATAAGAGAACAAAACTGATATTTATCCAAAAGAATGATTAAATCGCGATAATGTATTACATGCATGGATTCTGAACAGCATTGCATGGATGGCTTATTTACATTTTGTTTGAATATGATTTGTATATACTTTAAAGCAATATACAAAAAATAAATAAATGACATATGTATATTAGTATTGTATAACTAGTTCATTTAACGCTTAATTGCTATAATTAACCAGTTGGTTTGCGTTCCTTAAACATCAACTTACTCTAGTTCAATAGTATATTCTGTTACAATCGAAAGCTCTTCCTACCAAACAAAAGATAAATACAAAATTAAATACTCCCAATATTGGAAAATAGCCTATATTGCATTGTTGCTCTATATCCCATAAAATCAATCAATCAATAATCACAATACACTGTTCAGAAACATATTTTAGGCATATGGTTGCAAAAGATCAATGTGTGAAGCATTTTGAATGACATGTTTTGCAAATTTATCACAACACAAAAAAGAATGTGATAGAATAACTTAATATAAAAAGGCTTTGGTAAAAAAGATTAAATTTTAAAATAAAAACAGAGAGAAGTTAACTCCAAGTCTCTTTGTGAAGGTACACATTTTTTTTTTTTTTGTAGAATAAGTAAATTTTATTTTGTGGTCCAATTGTTTAAATAGCATGGGACACAAATCTTACATTGTAAATATTTATTAAGATAGGTTGGTATGTTTTCTTCGAAGGCAAAAATATGTACATAAACGTAAATCATTGATTATAAAAAACAACAACTAATGAACTGTTCAATGTGAAAGTTTATATTAATTATATGTTTAGAAACTATTGTAATTCTAGATGTGAAAATGTGACCTACAATGCAGATGGCAAAAGCCATTACATTCAAAGTATCTTTTACACTATAGTGGAGAATTTATAAGGTCATAATAATTTAATTATAATAAAATATGGTGGAATTGGGGAAATTTTTATAAAATTTGAAACTGGAAAATATTCTTATATTAAATATTACAAAGATGATCATGTACTTAGGCATTCATTCTATTATTAGTCTAGGCAAAATGATAGTATTAACAAATATATTTAAAAATATTTAATAATCTACAATTAATCAGTAAGATTTTTCAACAAAATAAATACACACTTGTTCTTTAAACTTCAATATAAACTTATACATAAAACCATTTTTTAATCCAAAACAATTCTAACTGTACATTGAAATTTATCTTTGTAATTAATCTTGCATATCTTTTTCATACAATTTTTTTTAAAAAAATTAGAATGCATGTCAATAAAATTAATTTTCTTCATATAATTTTTGACAAAGAATTTGTTCCCAGAAATATTACGAAACAAAATTGTACAAGAAAAATAGGACCACCCCTTTACAAGTCTTACTTGAGATAGTTTATAACTCAAGCTTTTTGCTACACTAATCACTAATGTATGGCTTACTTTTGCAATGAATTAAAAGATATTTTTGAAGACTATATTGTTAAATGAAGTTTTTGCTACATTACTTGCTGAGATGAGGCCTATCTAAAGCATGGGTTAAATTATGCTGTTCAAATCGGGAATAGGGTGTCCCCTAGGAGATTGGCGACGAAACTTAGTGACTTCCTATATAGGTTGCCAAAAGTGCATGACTTAAGCATTAAGTATGCATAAGGTTACCATGACCTAAATCGCCAATTATTGCTCCCAAAAGTTGCCAATCGCCTAGGGGACACCCTATTTGAACCAATTATGCTTTTTACCAGTATGAGTTAAATAGTACTTTCAAAGAAGAATTTTACAAGTTCACTTTTAGTTATGAAGTTGCAGACATGAGGTTCTCTCCAGTGTGAAACAAGAGATGAGCCTGCAGATCTTTTTAGGTACAAAAGCAATTGCCACACAACTAGCAAATGTGAGGCTTACATCTATTAAGAATTAAATGCTTTTGAACACCACCTTTAAACCTGAAGTGCTTGCCACATAACTCACACACATAAGGCTTCTCTCCAGTATGAATGAAATGATGTTTATGAAGATACATCTTTTTCTTGAAGCCTTTTCCACAGAACTTGCAGACATGAGGACGCTCCCCAGTATGAACAAACTGATGTTCATCAAGATTAGATTTTCTAGTGAAGCTTTTGTCACACAAATTACAAACGTAAGGCTTCTCTCCTGTATGAAACAAATAATGTAACTTCAGATGACCTTTAGTATTGAAGCCTTTTCCACACAGCTCACAAACATGAGGCTTTTCTCCAGTATGAATTAATAGATGTCTGTGAAGACTATGCTTTTTAGCAAAACTTTTGTCACACACTTCACAAACATGAGACTTTTCTCCAGTATGAATTAAAAGATGCATGCGAAGACTATATTTTGTAACAAAACCTTTGTCACACACTTCACAAACATGAGGCTTAACTTCGGAATGAATCAACTGATGAATTTGAAGACTACGTTTTTTACTAAAGCCTTTACCACACAACTCACAAACATGAGGCTTGTCAGTAGAATGAATTAACTGATGTGTTTGAAGACGATATCTATACCTGAAACTTTTACCACACACTTCACAGGCATGAGGCTTGATTGAAGAATGAGTTGATTGGTGATTCTTAAGATAACGTTTATCTTTGAAGCTTTTTCCACATAATTCACAAACATGAGGCATTTTTCAACAAAGAGTATAAATGAAAAAAAAAAGCTCTGTTATTATAATTATTTTATTTGAAATATTCTGTTCAGTATTACTCTTTAAGTAATTTTCGTACTAGTTAGGGCATGCTTTTAAAGATAATATTTTGAATTATAATTTTAATTACAGTTTATGAAAACATTAAAATGTCAAATTAATCATGCTTTTGTATTTAATGCAATATATTTAATTACATTTCTACTTTTATTTTATTGTAATACACTTACAACAACAATAGTTTAAAAAAAAAAAACTTTTAGAACAGGTTAAGCAGCTGTCATTGTTTTTGTGGCACAAAAGCAAAATATATTTTTCATTTTTATGAAAGAGCTGTATTATCAGTTAACTAAGATTTTCCCGCGGTTAATTGAAAATATTAAGAAAGAAAATATAATAACTAAAAGTTAGAAAAATGCATAGGATGAAAAAAAAATAACTTGTCTAATACAGTTGAATACTATGTTGGTTTATAAAGCAAAACAAATGATATTATCCTATCCAACACAGTATCCCTGCTTCATTTAAGTCATTAAAGAGAGAACCATGGCTCATGATGAGGAAAATAACATGAAAATTGCATTTTGTGCAGTTTCATTTTCAAGCCAATTTCTGCAAATATCAGTATTCGTTGATTGATTGATTGATGTAGGATGTATGGCAACAAAGGCCATTATCCCTATCTGGATAAATTAATTTTAAATTAATAAATATTAAAGAATTTTATCCTCTTTAAAAAAGCTCTAAAATTCCTTTTATTCAATACTGCTTTCTGTAAAAGTTCACAGAAAGTGATAGTGCAACGGGAATTTAAGAGAAGAATGTTCCAGAGTTCATTTCTATCTTAATTACAATTGAAAAAGTTAACAATATTTCCAAGTTCACTGAAGACCAAACAAACAAAATTGTACATGATTTTGTTAGAATGTTACACTTAAGAATATAATAATTTTTTTTTTTTGTTAAGATTGGATGAATCGAAATTTTTTGCAATACATCAATAAGACAGACGAATCGGCGATTTGCTGTTTATTTTATTGTAATTATTTAGAAAATAGTTCATAAATAGCTAGATATGTTAATCTAGGAAAATCTGATATCTGTACATTTTACAGTAATAAGTGCTGCCATTTCTAAGTAGCATTACACGTCTCTTCTGATTCGTTCCTATATCCTACTTCACTTAAAATTTACCAGCAACAATTTCATTGTTGCCACTTAAAATTAAGAATTAAACTCTCACCCTGCCCCATTCCTATTTCCTGTAATGATTACAAACTCACTCGCGTTTCATTGTTGATAAACTATAATTTATCAATCTTGCAATGATTATGGAAAGAGCTTCGAAAATAAATGCTATCCACAGAAACATTTGTTGATTTTTTCTGCAGATATGCATCATAATTGTGAGGTGTGTGATAAAAGTTTCGTTACGAAACGAAGTTTTCGAATACATCTTTTAACTCATAATAGAGAGAAGCTTCATGTTTGCGAATTTTGTGGGAAAGGTTTCAAAATTACGTGTTATCTACAAAAACATATGCTGATTCATTTTGCAGACAAGCTTCACATTTGTGAGGTATGTGATAAAGGCTTCGTTACCAAACAAAGTCTTCGTAGACATCTTTTAACTCATACTGGAGAGAAACCTTATGTTTGCGAATTTTGTGGGACAGGCTTCGCTACTAAAGGAATGTTACATTCACATTATTTCGTACACACTGAAAATAAGCCTCATTTGTGTGAATTATGTGGAAAAGGCTTCAAGACAAAGAGACATCTTCTTAGACATCACTCCACTCATACTGGTGAGAAGCCTCATATTTGCGAAATTTGTGGGAAAAACTTCCTCTTGAAAGTACAGCTACAGTTGCATTATTCGATACATACTGAAGATAGACCTCATGTGTGTGAATTATGCGGAAAATGCTTCAAGACGAAAGCATATCTTCATAGACATCACTCGATTCATACTGGAGAGAAGCCTCATGTTTGCGAGTTGTGTGGCAAACTCTTCAGAGGCAAAGGGAGTCTTCAGAAACATTATTTAGTCCATACTGGAGAAAAGCCTTATGTCTGTGAGTTTTGTGATAAATGCTTCAGTACTAAAAGCCAGTTGACAAGTCACCACTTGACTCATACTGGAGAGAAGCCTCATGTTTGTAAGTTATGTGGCAAAAATTTCAGTTTTAGATCTAGTCTTAAAAATCATCTTTTGATTCATAACAAAAAATAGTCCTTCATTTGTGAATTGAGTTGTAAAAGTTTTAGTTCTAAATCTTCTCTAAAGAGTGCAGTCAGACTCCTGTTAGTACCTTTTCAGTATTACATGGGTCTGTTCTACATGCGGTTTTAGTATAGTTTCTACAATAATCAATCACTTTTGATGCAAATATTCATTATGATGTCACAATTCTTTGTATGAAATGTATATTGGATTCCTAGTGTAAAGTATGTTATTTATGTTGTGAAATAAATTCGAAAAGTGGAAAAACCAACAGAAATTTCCTTATAACTTCATCTCTCTGAGACAATATGGCTGTTTAAAAAATGAGGATATACACAATCAGTTTGTCTATGTTAATGATAATGGTCAGAAAAACGATTACAACAGCAGAAAACACTAACATCAATAATTGTCTGATTTTTTGCTGAATTAGTGTTGTGGGAGTTTGGAGAGGGAATGTCTGGTGTAGGTGTTGTTCTTGTCACTTGAATGAGGTTTAAAATTATGACTTCCATTGCATATAACCCTCATGTTGCTTCTATGTTGTCAATAAACAATCATCAAATTTTGCTGCAATTGATACTAATACTCTTAATTCTTGGTTCATGTAAACCACAGTTTTATAACCATGGACCCAACTACTGCTTGTTAATGTGTCAGACTATTGTGTGACTCATTAATAAATAAAATTTGTATCTATTAGGTCAATAGGTGTATCGGTTCAAATCAGGAATAGTGTGTCCCCTAGGAGATTGGCGACTTTTGGGAGCGATAATTGGCGATTTAGGTCATGGTAACCCTAAGCATACTCAATACTTTAGTCTCACACGTTTGGCAACCTTTCTAGGAAGTCACCAAGTTTTGTTGCCAATCTCCTAGGGGATACCCTATTCTCAATTTGAACCGGTATGTCAATAAAAAATTTGATCTCACAAAACAAGAGTACTAAGATCACGCAAAGAAAAAAAAATCTTGTACCTTTAATTTGTAAGAAAAAGGATTTGGTACTGTAAATCATCTTAAAATATACAATTTTATTTGTACCTGAAGGAAGCATTATACCTTCTTATTTTGATTGGCTGTGTATTAACATTGCACTTAATGCAACATGAGAGCTATTGTTGATAGACTTCATAATTGTGAAACTTTTAAATGATGAGAATGGCATCCCAGAGCATAAACCTCCCTCTCCAAACTTCCACTCCATGCATACAAGAAGATTTGGAGTCTTGGCAGATTTAATGTACATCAGCCTATTTACACTATATGTATCAATTAGCATCAGAACTTAAACCAGCAGTTTGATAAAAATTATGTGTACTACAAGCTCGTGACCATGATTACTTTGACTATTGCAGCCTGTTCTACTTTAAGCTTCATTTACATATTTGCTAACTGACATGTACAAAATTTGTTTTGTCTGTAGTCTTGTGTGTGCAGTACTAAGTGACATTTTAATTGTATGTTGAAAACTGTGTTTTTGAACTGCTACTATCAGTTACATTACTTGGCTGGGCTGTGGTATTTCCTTCTTTGGTAGATTCTTTTAGAGGAAACAAAATTCCACAAAATTTTTAAAAAATATTATGGTTGCAAAAATATTTTAAAGTAGCATCAAAAAGCAAAGCAAAGCGCAGTTAAAAATATTTTAAAGCTGACAAGGAACCTGCTTCCATTAAATATTTTGATGATAATTATTGCAGTAGAGCTGAATTAGGGAGTATGTCCCATTGTCATTTTCTGAACTGAAACAAATATGTATTGCAATTTATTTTACATTAAATTAAAAACCAATTATTTTGAATGCAAACTTAATTGTTGAATAGATAATTTAATTAATTTTTATTAAAAATTGTGAATGATGTATGTTTAGCTAATCAATATAGAATTATTGTTGGCACTCGCCCTGATGTTTATCCCCCAATATATATCATAAACTAGACTATAATGAATTAAAAACTCCTGATGGAGAAATTTATAAGGCAACATATTCATAGTTAGTAAAATCACAAATAAAGAGAGATGTATTTTATGAAGTTCAGACTATGATAAATGCTACTGTAGGTATATGAAAGAATCCTGTTCATCGTTATATATACATTTATGTACTTGTGTTTGGTACTTGTATATTTGCATTTGTTACTTATATATTTGTGAATGTTTGGATAATCACATGCTTTATAAGAATATTCATTAAGTTCTCTCTTGTTTCTGTACTTGATGGTATTTTCTACTATAAAACTGCTGATCGTATTTTTGAAGGTGTAGATTATGACCCTCTAATACAGCTCCATCTGTAACTTATATAGAAAATTACATTGATCTGCAGTTAGAGAAACATTTAATGAGGAAAGATAGATATCCGAAACTATTATTTTATTTGTAAAATTTAGTTTTTTTATTTCTAGTTTGGCTTGTTAAAGGTTCTCTTTTATTTTATTTAAACATCAGTTTAAAAACAATGGTTCCAATGTGTGAATCAGTAAAGGAAAGAAGTGGAAAAAAGAATTATTCAATTAACCTTTTGCCTCCCAAGCAGCATTTAAACTTGCAGTATACATTTAAGCGAACTAATAAGGCCAAAAAAATTGAAGGTAAAAGCTTCAAACTTTGGAATATCCTTCTTTAATTGTCAAGAAAGAAGCAAAGGAGTATTTAAATATGGAGTTGTCAATACTATTTAATTCAAATGGTATGATATTTAATTCAACGGAATCTTATACATCTGAAATAAGCTATGTACCTGATTATAGTTAAGTTTTTTGTATTTTGAGGACATTAAACTAAATTTTTATGATGTAAAATTGTTGAATAGTTATATATCTTATGTTGATGTGAATGTTTTATCATAAAAAGCAAATTTTTGTAAGGGTTGGGTTTACCATTTATATAATTGATGCATTTAATTTAAAAATTATACTAGATATAGTTTTTATTGCGACAAGATGTTATCACATGCAAATTCTGGAAAGTGGGGGTAATTTCGGAAACTCTTTTAGTTTTAACAAACTTGTTATTGCTGAATTCATGTATATTCTCACTAATGTAATTGAGCTTTAGTGGTGGCTAAATTAATTGGCAAGAAATTATATATTTATGATTCTTTACATTTTGAAAATGAAGCATAATAAATTGGTAGATATTTGGAGAAGATTGTTTAATATGAGTACTTTGTTACATGAAGAACAAGATCGACCTGTTTCATATCCTCCTGAAACAAACTCATAGTATGAATGTTGTTGTTTTATACAGGATCGGATTTAGCTTTTGTATCATTCTGTGCAAAAGTAGAAAATTATGCTTCAATGGAATTGCAATGTAAACATTCTTAAAAAAAAAAAGATAAATGGTCTTTTTTACATTTTTTAGTGAATATCCAAAGAATAATAGTGTAACATTATTTATTGACACAAACACTTATTCTATACTTATTTCATTTAAAATACTTTATTTAAAAAAAACTATTTACACTGGAGCATACATTAGATGAATATTTTTGTACAAACTTTTAGTTCAGAGAATTCTCTAATTAATTTAGAAGCATTCAAGCTATTACTGAGTTCATACTCAATTCCTAATAAAGCGAAATCTGACAACCTTGTTTGAGATGTTCACAAATAATACTTGATTATTTTTCATTGTGGCCTCAGTGGTCATAGTTGTAGACTTGCTGGCTTTAGCTTTTGTTGAGTTTTAAATTCGAGCCTTGATGCCACTAAAGATCCACAGTGTAGCCAATGCTGATGCACGTTAAATTTGTTGTGGTTCAAAGTCCTCCTGTTGGCATGATGTGGAAGTAGGGTGCCAGCTCAGGTGTTATCCTCATCACTGGGCTGAGGTGCAAAATTGGGAGGTCCATCGCCAATAGCCTTCCTATTGCTTCTAGTGCGACATTAATGAAACCAACCAACCAAACCATTATTTTTTGTTTAGAAAAACCAATATATATACATAATTGAATGAGTTAGTAAAATTCTCTGAGTAGTGTTCAAGTTAAGATCAAAATTCATTTTTTATCAATTTCAGAATTTCTAAAGGTGGTAAATCTTTTTTCAATAGTAAACATGCCACTGTTTTATAACACAGTTTTAGGCTGTTTATATCTAATGATTCTCCATTTGTTAAAATGATTCCAAATGTTCACAACTGGCCAAAATTACATAAGAGATCTTTTAGTTTAAATATATGGTATGAAAATAGAAGTAACTATTGTAATGAGGATGTAACTGAGAAAATCTCTGATTTATAGTATTTAACTCAATGTCAACCAGGTGGTAGAAAAATTCAGTACTGTATTTTTCCAGTGCATTGATGCTTATGCGGATTTACATAATCACACAAATTGTCCTCTTCTCAGATGAACTCAATGTCTTAAGTATTGATTCAAAATTTTTATCTGCATCTATTTCAGCTGCCATTTTACCAACATCTACAACATTAAAGTGACTGTTCGATCTCTTGATTGCTAAAAAAAGATAGGAACTTTCCAAAAGTTTTTTAGCAATATTGTAATTTTTCTCCTGCTCAAGTTTGCAATGGGATTGACATGATTTAATACCTCTTTCCATAACACAACAGAAGAAAGAAATTTAAATTGTGATTCATAAGTAGCTCAGATACTTCATGTCTAATTGAACTAAGTATATGTGTGCAATTAGATGAATGACCTCAATTTAATTGGCTTTATTCAAATATATGGTTATTTCATTGTTCATAGTACTCTTCACATGCTCTTCCATGACAAGATCAATTTCAGCTAGTTGTCAGACTAACTTTTCCAATATCATTTTCGTACAAATTTTCTTTGTTACCTCTAAAAACCAAGCTGCTTTCTCCTAAAAGTTAGACAGTCAAAACTATTTGTAAAAAAAAGGCTATGGGGAAATTACTTCAGCAGTGTTCAGTTTCTTCTTGTTGAGGACCTATGCAAAATATTCTGAAAGAAAACCCGGGACTTAACCATATTCTAAAAGAAATATTATTAATAGGAGTCCTATAACTTCCTGGAGACTATTCATTAATGATAAAATTTTGAATATCATAAAGAAACGTACAGAAGTTGAAGCACGATCAAAATTAAATAATGAATCTTAGAGCATTTCACTCGACGAACTGGATTCCTTTATTGCAATATTATTTGTTCGAGGAGCTTTAGCTGCAAAAGGGGTTTCCATCATTAGCCTTTGGTCATAGACCTGGGGCCACCTTCTCCCCCCCCCCTTCAACAATGAGCCGGAACAGATTCCTAGATTTTAAAATTTCAATATCAAATAGATTGAAAGATGATAAATTTGCACTAATATCAGAAGCTCGGTATACATTCATAGAAAATTGTCTCGTATTACAAACCGGGAGAAAACATTACTGTAGATGAGCAGTTCTTTCCTTCAAAGTCAAGCTATAGATTTTTGCAATATGTGCCAAGCAAACCTGTCAAATTTTGCTTAAAACTTAGGTTGACTGTAGATGTGAACTTAAAGTACATAATCAATGCATTTCCATATATAGGAAGAGATTATTCCAAATCAAATGATCTAAGTGTTGGTGAAAATGTTGCTCTTAGGTTAGTACAGCCTTATCTCAAAACAGGACGAAATATAACCAGTTACAGTTTTTTACATCTCTAAAACTTGTAGAAAGCCTAAAAGAAAATCGTTTGAGGTATGTCGGAAGAAATCAATAAAGCATAAAGAGAAGTTCCAAAATCCTTGAAGGAAAAAAAAAAAAGGAATTATATTCAACAACCTTCATGACACATTATAACACCATTCTTGTTTCTTACCGCTGTAAAAATCACTCAAATGTACTTCTTTGCCTATTGCATTCTTCATCAGAAATTACTCAAAATGTATGAGAAGAAAACTCCTGAAATAATAAATTTCTACAATTCCACGAATTTTGTTTTCGATGTTGTAGATCAGATTTCAAGAGAATATTCCTTGAAATCTGCATCAAGACATTGGCCTATGCATGTTTTTTTCCTCAATATTTTAGATCTAGCTGTGATTAATGCATTAGTAGTTTTTAAAGAGATTACATCTTCTAATCTGAGCAGAAGAGACTATATTCCAAAATTAGAAGAGGAGTTAAGAGAGAAATATATTACAAAAGAAGCAGAAGTTATACATCCATGTACTGTGCTACCCAAGAAGTCTTAAAAAAGCGAAAACGTTGTCAGATAAAGCAATACAAAGAAAATAAAACTAATATTGTGTGTGAAAAATGTTCAAAATTTGTAACTGGATTATGCAGAGCAAAAAAAAAAAAAAAAAAAACCTTAAAGACTATAGCATTCTGGGTGAAATGATTCGAGAAAAATTAGTATAATGTAAGTAAGCAATGCATACTAAGTTTTTATTACAATTTAATATTTTATTAATCTGCAGGAACATTACGATATTTAAAATAATTAAAATATAGGTTATTTAAAAGATACTTTTACATTTCTTTTTATACAACCTGCCAAAATCTTAAAGTATGTTAAAAAAATTTATAAATAGAAATTTATAAATATTTTGAAAGATAATTTCCTATTAATTTAATTTCATATTATATAATATTCTAGAAGTTAATTTGAATTAATCGTTGAGTAAAAATCATTGTATTAATCATGAAACACTTTATTTTCTGCCTGTATTATCATAAAAATTAAGATTAAAATGACTGAAGTCCATGGGTCAGCTAACACATGGATCAATAAGTTCCGAGACTAACTCAGAGATGGCGCTCGTAGTAAACCAGTAACCAGGTCTTTCTAGAGTACTAACCTTTGCTTGAAACGTGTCAAAATTTTAAGTCGATCGGACCAGAAACAGCTGAGTTATCGAGGTTGGAGTAAAGTCGTTTTGTAGTTTGTTTAAAAAAATGGAAAAAACCGAGTTTCGTGTTCTGATAAAACATTGTTTTTTAATGGGTAAAAACACCGTGCAAGCGAAACAATGGATTGAAAAATGTTACCCGGACTCTTGTCCATCAAAAGCAACGATTTGTCGGTGGTTTGCCGAGTTTAAACGTGGTCGTACCGACACAAATGACGCGTAACGCTCGGGTAGACCTGTGGAAGCCGTTACACCGGAAAATGTGAGTGAAGTGACAAAAATTATAATGAAAGATCGTAAAGTGAAGCTCCGTGAGATTGCTGAGATGACACAGATATCATATGGAAGTGTATTTACTATCCTTCATGAAAAATTGAGCATGAAAAAGGTTTTTTCCAAGTGGATGCCGCGATTGCTTTCGATGGAACAAAAACAGCAACGAGTCGATGATTCAGAAAGCTGTTTATCGCTATTTACTCGCAACAAAAAAGATTTCTTGCGTCGTTACGTGACCATGGACGAAACATGGATACATCACTACACTCCAGAGTCGAAGCGGCAGTCATCTGAGTGGCGCACACTGGCGAAAGCCGTCCGAAAACGCAGCAGTCAGCTGGCAAAGTCATGGCGTCAGTTTTTTGGGATACGCATGGCGTGATTTTCATTGACTACCTCGAAAAAGGTAAATCGATCAACAGTGATTATTATATTGACTTGCTGGTGCGTTTGAAGGAGGAGCTGGTGCGTTTTTATGTATACCAGAAATACATTAA
This sequence comes from Nephila pilipes, assembly GCA_019974015.1. NCBI lineage: Eukaryota > Metazoa > Arthropoda > Arachnida > Araneae > Nephilidae > Nephila > Nephila pilipes. The sequence goes on from BMAW01047403.1 coordinate 76,718, forward strand.
TACTAGTGTTAAGTCTCATTTCCTAACTTGCTTATTATAAATCCTTGAAAAAAAATAACTTGTTTGAAAACCCCCTGAGTAGGGAAAATACGAAAGGACTCGAACCGGGGTAAACCTTTCCCTTAAAAAAAAACTTGTCCGATTTCGGTAGAAAGGGAACATACTAATTCCATACATAAAGTGGTTTTTTTTAAAATTAAACTTTGTCTGAATACCTATTATATCTTTCCCTTTTGAAAACTGGAGATCCCAGTTCGAAGCAAGGTTCGTAAATGCAAATTAAGAAACAGTTTAATCTGTGATAGATAAACAAATGATTAAAATTTCAGCTGCGTCGGTTCCAATGATGGCAGCAACCGAACAGAATTATACTCAATACCAGACTAATTTTAAGATTGAAACATTAAGACACAAATTCAATTCTAGAGAGAGAGAGAGAGAGAGTCTTCATAAAATCATAATACAAAATACAAACATTAAATAAAATCACGACAAAAGTTATTCAAAATAAAAAAAAAAAATTCGAAATTTAATTACTAAATACACCAAACTTTACGTATCTTCTTCCACAGCAGCAATTTCTCTGAAAATATATATATGGACACTAAGACATCATTTTCTCAAATATATTCAATAATCCAATTATTGTCAATGAATCGTTATCGCAGGAGAAATTTTTTTCCTTATCTATAAGAATTATTATTCACGCTTAAATGTAATGTGAAACTGAAATACTTTCAAATACACAACAGCAACAAAATTATCTTTAAGTATATACAAAAAGAAACATCAAACACTATTGAAAGCATTTTCCAAATATTGCACAAATTTTAAAAATCAAAGCATATTAATTTTAATAAAATATCGCACAAATCACATTCTTTTGTACTTAAATGTTTCAAAAACTCGCATAATAATTTTTTAATATTGAAAGATTTCAAATTTAAAAAAAAAAAAAACATGCAATGCAATGTTTTTTAAAAATCTCATAATCATTGAGTGAAACTGTTAAATAAACTTGTACACATTTTCATTAATATTAAATGTAAGAGCAAAACCAATTGAAAGAAATTTCGATAAAATATCAAGCAATTTTATTAAAATTAATATTTTAAATCAATGTACCATACAATAAATTTACGAAACAAAATTAAATTTAAAGTTAAAATGCACAACATTTAAACAATACAAAATGTAATTATTTGTCTTTTCAAAATTTATATATTCATAAAATTTCTGAAATTTATTTTTGAAGAAGAAATATATTCAATGAAAACCGTTCTTATGTTTTATTTAATTATTAAAGATTTTGTTAACTGAACTTAGTTGTAGCTGAAGTGTGAAGCATTCAGATTAAGTTGATATTTTGTTACCAGTATAATTCACAGTGATTGATGAGACAATTACTTTTCGTGGGAATGGGGGCAATAGCACAGTTTTTTATTTTCAAGGATTGAGAAGTCTCAAACGGTTATATATAAAAGTTTTTTTTTCCTTCAATCCTCGAACATTATTATTGTTAATTAGCAATTCAGGTTTTTCCTCCCTCTGTACAACTGCTTTAGTTTTATCAGGAACCAAGAGAGTCACCTTTGGGGAGGGTGTGTGGATGTATTACTATTGACTTTTTTGAGTTATTCTTTCTTCAAAATATTTTCTTGCTTTCGATATTGTTTAACTTCATATGAAACTGGATTATCAGGATAATTGCAATTCTTCTGCACATTTTCTTCTCCTTTTTCAAATTTGGATTAAGCATTTTGATCACATTCAGTCTTTGTATTCCTTTTTATTTTATTCCGAATTTTGCTGCTTTTCTCGAACAGGAAATTTTCATTTTCTCTAGATTCTGTTGTAAGGATTCCTTTGTAGGAAAAATTGCCATAAAACGAATATTATATGTATCTATACGTATCTGAGTCGGAGCATTGGCATGCTGCAGCTCTTGAAACATCGAAAAACCTGATCTAAGTAAAATCGCTCATCTTCAGATCAAGTACCTGAAAGAAATCTTTTATTCCATATTAATAAAAATCATCTTTTTCATTAAGGAAACCATGATGAAGGAGTAGCGGAACAGGATTGCAGAACATTACCTATTACATGGTTGAAGACAAAGCGAATAAGGGAACTGCCAGTGTCAGCTTATATTCCCAGAAGGAACCGAAGTCTCAAAATTCTGCTTTGAGTGCAATTAACAGAGGTTTGGGATCCTAGCACCACACGCGCTATTTTGCAAAGCAAAGGGGACAGTTGTAGAAGCTCAAGAAATTTGGTTGGTAGGATTTAGTTCTTTGTTGAAGATGGAGAATATGTCGAAAAAGAAAATTAAAAAGAAGGTAGTAACGCGGGTGTTCATGCACACACACATATATAATTTTGAAGAAGTGAGGAGAAGAATTATGAATAGAAAAAGGAATAAAATATCAAAAATTTTAAAAAAACACTGACGTTTTTGAAAATACAAGAATGGAGAATAATATATTTATTGTTGTAACAGGCTTTAGATTGTTAAGTTGGGATATATATATATATATATATATAATTAATATTAATTAGACATAATTTATAACATGTATTTAAATTACAAATCATATATAATAAAAATTAAAAGTAATAAATTTCAAACCTATAAAATTACAAATGTTGCAAAATAACAAAATATACTGTAAAATAAATTCAAAATTAAAGGCAATAAATTTCAATTTAGATTTTCTGTACTTATTTATAATGTAAAACATACAAAGCTGTAATGTAAAAAAGGGACTTAAATTGCAGAAAGTATAATATTAGATACATGTTAAACATCTAAAAAAATTAAAGTACAAAACCAGTAATTCAAAAATAGCAACAAGATACATAACATCACAGTCTAACCAAGACTTTAAAAGCATATCTCAAGAGTAAAAGATTAAGAAATTAATCTCAAAAATGGAGATAAAGTAACTGTACACTGTCTCAGACTTGGGACTAAAAGTATATTACGCGATTCTAACTCATCATACTCCAGAGAATTACTATATTGTAAAATGCTATTAATTCAAAATAAGTATATGAATATCAAAACAAAACAAAAGGGCAACAAACAAAAAAAAAGAAAGAAAGAAGCAAACCCATTTGAAAGAAACAAAAAATTAAATTAACAATTTAAAATAAATGCGAATTTATACACATTATTAAATAATTTTAACTGAAAAAGAGGTAAGAAATTTTTTCCATGTAAGCAAACACTAATAAACACGTACACAACATATATATATATATATACACACCCAAATATACACACATTAACACATATACATATTTTAATTGTACTAACATTTCTTCAATATTTATTTAAAAAGTCAACAAGATAATTGGCCTTCAAGCAGCTATGAAAATTTTCTCAAAATTATTTTTTTAGTATACAGCTTGAAATTAAATTATTATTTGGTAAAATATAATTAAAGATGATGTTTCTAAGAATAGAAATATGTGCGCAATGATTCCATAAAGGTACTTTATTGATTTGAAAATTAATATTGTCAATCTTATAAATTATACTAATAATTTTACTCTCTCTCCAAATCATAAACATGTCTAAATATTTTGTTTCATATTTACTATTATTAGTTGGAATTACATTTAAATATGAAAATAAAATAAGTTAGGTTTACCGTCAGAATGCTTATTAAAATTCAAAACAAGTAGATAATCTAATTATCTACAAAAAAAAATAAAATTATTTTTAACAAAATAATTTTGTTCTCAAAAGAACGATAATATAGAGCTTAATTATTATTATCTACTTGCTTGAGGAATCCCATGATGAGGTTAGATCCCATTATATATATATATATAACGTGTGTGCGCATAATATACTATGCGCTTGCGCGGCTTTATGCACTTAAATCTGTCAGGAGTTAAAGTCTTCGATTCGATGGGGTGTGACAAGTTAGGAGAGGTTGCCACTAGATATCATAAGCTGAATCTACCACATTCAAAGATTTCACAGATCCATCTCCAATAGCCCTGGTTGTTGCTTCTTGTGTAATTTGATGACAACCAAACCAATTATCTTCAAATCACTGTTATTACTATTAAATACAATTTTCATATAAATTTTTTATTATTCATCGAGGTTTAAAGTACATTTTCTTTTGTTTTTATTCAAATATAATAAAAGTTTTTTTTTTTTTTAAACAAAGTATTATCTCCTACACTGTCTAATGTTCGAAAATTAGATATAATTCGGAAAAAAAAAGAAGCACAGAAATAAATTTCTCTTTTTTTTGTTTCCTTAA